>JACEGR010004994.1:0-79222 GCA_014170235.1 Listronotus bonariensis | reverse complement strand
AAAGTGCTCGCCAAAAAATCGGGACAAGCAATTTTTAGCACCATATTTAACTTGTATTAACTTTTAAAATAAAAAATATTTTTAGCTGCGGATTTCGGTTTGTTAGAGCCCATTTCGTCTAGATGACATAGCGCAAAATGATTTTTGAAAAATGATCAAATGTTCATGGTATACAGGGTGGTCAATGAACAGATGCAAAATTACAAAAAGTTTAGAGGTGTGTGATTCCGGTAATATTTTTTTTCGCATTTAATTCTAGGTCATTAGGAAAGTAACATCAATATCTCCAGACATTTTTGCCAGTTTTTTGATTACAGCCTTTTAGCCCCAGATACACTACTAAACAAAAAATGTGTCAAAACTTTGCTACCAATATCTTTAAAACGCTGTAACTTAAAAACGGCTTACCGATTTCGACCAGGTTTTCACATTCTGAAAGCTTATTTTCTGGTTCTTTTTTATTACCTAACTACTTTATTGGTAAATGGCCATTTCTATAAAATACAGGGGTCAAACAAAAAGTAAAGATAAAATTGCACAAAATATGGCTATTGTTCGTTTTAAGCTACGACAATTGGGCTGTACGTTGTTGTTTGGTTTGAAATTTGGTCAATATGCAGCTTCGGTCAATACCTCTGAACGGTTTTTTTACTTTTTCGATTAGTGCCTTTTGGCCACAGATACGCTACCGGGCAGATCCATTGTCCTAAAATGTGTCTTTTGTGGATTTTTGATGTGATCTGGAAATTTTAAATTAATTACTACCTAATGATTTTTTTTTCGTACAGGGTAATCAAACAAAACTGACTCTTATTATACAGGGTGTTTTAGATTTTAATTGGAAAAATTTAATAGACGATAGAACATAAAAAAATATAAAAAGTCCATATAAACATGTATGTTTTGAAGCTTCGTTCTCGAGATACAGGGTGTTTTGGAAAAAAAAATAGTTTTTTATTCATAGCTCAAAAATCCCTTGGCCGATTTTCCTTAAACTTGACAGGTTCATTCACACACAAATCCCTGTACCTATCGCATTCATAGTCTCACCTATCAAAATAACCATTTCCGTTCTTCCATTACTCATGATACCACCCCATACAGTAACACCACACCCCACCAAACGCAATCCTTGCTTCCATATCCTCCTCACGGTACCTTTCATTCTTTTCTCTCCAAACTAAGACTCGTTCATCAGCAAGCAACAATTATTATTTAAAAAAAAAAAATGAAAACATTAAATGTATGTTTTAGGAGGCCACTAAAGAACAGGATTTTTTTTTATTATTTTCTGTTCTCGAAAACGAAGCAAAATACGAAAAACATTTAAAAACACAAAGTTGTATTTTTCTTGATTTTTCTATAGGGCCAAGCAATAAAGTATTAGTTTTTATTTTTTTCTCAAGAACAAAACAAGATACGAAAAATAAACAAAAAACAAAAAAGTTGTATTTTAAATGCCTGATCTAAAAAAAATACAAAATTATAAAAAAGCAGTGGCGTACCATTATTTTTTCATTTTTACTAACTAGATTGCCCTCTGGGACGCTACTGCAATAATTACGGTAAATCTCATTACATCAAATGCTACCTCTTATTATAAGAAACAAACCTGTCAAGTTTAAGGAAAATCGGCCAAGGGATTTTTGAGCTATGAATAAAAAACTATTTTTTTTCCAAAACTTTAACACCCTGTATCTCGAGAACGAAGCATCAAAACATACATGTTTATATAGACTTTTTATATTTTTTCATGTTCTATCGTCTATTAAATTTTTCCAATTAAAATCTAAAACACCCTGTATAATGAAAGAGTCAGTTTTGTTTGATTACCCTGTACGAAAAAAAATCATTAGGTAGTAATTAATTTAAAATTTCCAGATCACATCAAAAAATCCACAAAAGACACATTTTAGGACAATGGATCTGCCTGGTAGCGTATCTGTGGCCAAAGGCACTAATCGAAAAAGTAAAAAAACCGTCCAGAGGTATTGACCGAAGCTGCATATTGACCAAATTTCAAACCAAACAACAACGTACAGCCCAATTGTCATAGCTTAAAACGAACAATAGCCATATTTTGTGCAATTTTATCTTTACTTTTTGTTTGACCCCTGTATTTTATAGAAATGGCCATTTACCAATAAAGTGGTTAGGTAATAAAAAGAACCAGAAAATAAGCTTTCAGAATGTGAAAACCTGGTCGAAATCGGTAAAGCCGTTTTTAAGTTACAGCGTTTTAAAGATATTGGTAGCAAAGTTTTGACACATTTTTTGTTTAGTAGTGTCTCTGGGGCTAAAGGGCTGTAATCAAAAAACTGGCAAAAACGTCTGGAGATATTGATATTACTTTACTAATGACCTATAATTAAATGCGAAAAAAAAATTATTACCGGAATCACACACCTCTAAACTTTTTGTAATTTTGCATCTGTTCATTGACCACCCTGTATACCATGAACATTTGATTATTTTTCAAAAATCATTTTGCGCCATGTCATCTAGACGAAATGGGCTTTAACATACCGAAATCCGCAGCTAAAAATATTTTTTATTTCAAAAGTTACTACAAGTTAAATAATGGTGCTAAAAATTGCTTGTCCCGATTTTTGGCGAGCACTTTATTTAGGCAAAAATTGCATTTCTTTAAAATTGTAGTTTTTAAATTGATTCGCCTAATAAAAGCATTAAATAATAATTGCACTTTGTATGTATTGTATTTGCTTGAACGTTTTTGTTTTTAAATTTCTTTGTGTTGTCGTTCTCTACCGTTTTATCGACTATTGCATACTATTTTTGTATTAACAGTGGGTTCGTAAAAAAATGTGTTCACAAGAAAATAAATCAAGATTTTTTTGATGCTTTAGGACCCATATATTTTTTTGTGAAAAAAAACTACAATTTGTAAAACTATAGACTATAAAGGCGCCATATTTAATTCTTGCACCAGGGGTGCTCCTGACCCTTGCAGAGGCCCTGCACTTATGTATAACAAATGTTTGTTTGCCTATCTTTCTTTAAGAATTTATTAAAACGGCTTCTTGTAATATCGTCTTCAATACCCATGTTATAAAAGCACCATCAAAAAGCAATCAAAGATTAATTTAACATTTTGTAAACTAAACTTTGGCATTTCCGCCTACTTAGATCGATTCGTCTAGACAAAAAAGCAGTCTCGATGGTCAAACAAAGGCGACTAATACCAAGAAAGTATTAAAACTCTTTAAAGATGGGAAGTGATTCACGGCTGCAGCATTTTATTGCAATTTATTGCATCTCTGTGGCACATTCCGAAAGATATTACGCCCACTGAGTGGCATACACAAAAAAACGGCGACAGACTCGCAGCGTGGACGCACTTTGAATTTTGTGATTTATCGGAGGATTTTCAAGTTCAGATTTCTTGGATATCAGAGTCGTCTTAGGTTTTTTGACTTATGAAAAAAGGCCAGAATGGTATGAAATGTTATAATATAAAATATTGATATACAGGGTGTCCTGTTATTCATAGAACACAAAGAAACCACGCCAAAATATTGTGATTTAAGCAAACTAACCTATGTTTAAATGTTGATAATAAAAAGGGTATCAAAGTGAAAACAATATTTTTAAATGATCAAACAAAGGCGACTAATGCCAAAAAAGTATTAAAACTCTTTAAAGATGGGAAGTAATTTACGGCTACAGATTTTTATTGCAACTTATTGCATCTCTGTGGCACATTCCGTAGGATATTACGCCCACTAAGTGGCATGCTAAAAAAAACGGCGACGACTGCAGTCGTGGATGCACTTTGAATTTTGTGATTTATCGGAGGATTTTTCAAGTTTAGGTTTGTTAGATATCAGAGACGTCTTAGGATTTTTGACTTATGGAAAAAGTTCAGTTATCTGGTATAATATAAAATATTAATATACAGGGTGTCCGTTTATTAATAGTACACAAATAAACCACGCCTAAATATTGGGATTTAAGCAAACTAACTATCTTTAAATCTTAATAATAAGAAAGATAGAGGGTGTCGAATTGAAAACAATATTTTTAAATGTTCAGATTTATGGCTGCAGCTTTTTATTTCAATTTATTTCATCTCTGCGGCACATTTCGAAAGATATAACGCCCACTGAGTGGCTTGCTAAAAAAACGGCGACGACCGCAGCGTGGACGCACTATGAATTTTGTGATTTATCGGAGGATTTTTCAAGTTTAGGTTTGTTAGATATCAGAGACGTCTTAGGATTTTGAAGTTATGGAAAAAGTTCAGTTATCTGGTATAATATAAAATATTAATATACAAGGTGTCCGTTTATTAATAGTCCACAAAGAAACCACGCCTAAATATTGGGATTTAAGCAAACTAACTATCTTTAAATCTTAATAATAGGAAAGATAGAGGGTGTCGAATTGAAAACAATATTAAAGGATCAGATTTATGGCTTAAGCTTTATATTGCAATTTAGTTCATCTCTGCGGCACATTTCGAAAGATATTACGCCCACTGAGCCACTGAATGGCTTGCTAAAAAAACGGCAACGACCGCAGCGTGGACGAAGTATGAATTTCGTGATTTATCGAAGGATTTCCCAAGTTCAGATTTCTTGGGTATCAGAGACGTCTAAGGATTTTTGACGCAGGGAAATATTTTACCTACAATTATCACTTTATTTTAAATACAAACTTTAGTCCAAAATAATGATATACAGGGTGTCCATTAATTAATCGTACGTAGAGATACCACATATTCCGTATGTCAAAATATCAGAGATTTAACCAACGATATATTTTTATTTAAATAGTTTAGTTACCTAAATAAAATAGATCGTTGATTTAACCGAACATACCTATGCTTTAAAGTTGATAATAAGAGAAGATAAAAGGGTGTCAAAGTAAAAAACATATTTTTAAATGCTGAAATAAAGGCGGTTAATTCCAAGAAAATATTAAAACTTAGCTTTTATTGCATTTTATTCCATCTCTGTGTCATTCCCTAAAGATATTATGCCCACTGAGTGGCTCACTAAAAGAAAGTGACGACCTGCAGCGTGGATGTATTTTAAATTTTGTAATTTATTGGAGGATTTTCCAAGTTAAGGTTTGTTAGATACAGAATTGGGTGGTATTCGAATACTCAGTATTCTGAATAGTATTCAGAATACTTTTTGCCGATATTCGAATAGTATTCAGAATACATTTGTGTGTTTGGTATTCGGTATTCGGCAGAATACTATTTTGCTCAGTATTCGGTATTCTGTATTCGAATACTTTAGAAGTATTCGACGAATATTTTTTGGAGTATTCGAATACTGGAGTTCCGAGTATTCGAATACCAAAAGTGTAAGTAGTATCCGAATACTAAAATTGTCATGATTTGAATAACAAAAGGGTAGGAAAATAGGGAAAAAGGAGGTGGGGACCTTCAATGTTTTTTTTGGTCTTTAATTTTGTCATTTTCTTATAGATTTTTGTTTAGTGGTATTCGAATCTTTTCGGTTCCTGTATTCAAATACCGATTCCGGGTATTCGTGAATCCCAAGTTTTTGAATACTTTTTTCCTCCAAGTATTCAAATATTTGGTATTCGAATACTTTCTTTTTCCGGTATTCGTATTCGAATACCGATTTTCAATATTCTGCCCAACTCTGGTTAGATATCTGAGTCGTCTTAGAATTTTTATTCATGTTAAAAATTTACTTACCATCTTCACTTTAATTTTTAAATGCACCACTATAATCTTTAATAATTATAAACAGGGTGTCCATTATTTTACAGTGCATTAGAGACACCACAGATTCTTTATGCCAGAATATTATGATTTAACCGATGATACCTATGCTCAAAAGTTGATAATAAGGAAGATACAAAATGTCAAAGTAAAAACATGTTTTTAAATGGTCAAAGGCAGTAAATAAAATTAATTTTTTTATTGCGATTTATTGTATCTCTATGGCATATTCCGAAAGATGCTACGCCTACTGAAGGGCTTGTTAAAAAAAAACGGTGACGACACGTTGACGCATTTTGAATTTCGTGATTTATAGAAGGATTTCTCAAGTTTAGGATCGTTTGATATCAGAGACGTCTTAGAAATGTTTATTCATAATTAAAGTTTATTTACCATTTTTTGTACTTTACTTTTTATATATGTCGCAGGCAAATGGTTATTTTAGGCAAATGGCTTCTGCCTAATGACATCATGAAAATAATTGTTATTTAAAAGCCATTTGCCTGGGCAAATGCATTTGCCATGGTTTTTGAGGCAAATGACTGTAATATATTTGATAACATATTGGGCGTCCCTACAGTGTGTGTACTACAGTAAAAAAGCAAAAGCACGTGTAATTTGATTGGTTCGAAGCGCTATAGAAATTCATACAAAACTGTTACATTGGGGAGGTCATAGTTAGGTATATCTTTTTTTATTTGCTTTAATAAAAAATTAAACCAGAAATAACCATGATCTCCCCAATGTAACAGTTTTGCATGACCGCCTGGTTATGCAAATATTTCTATTTCCATTTGCCTAAAAATTGCTTAGGCAAATAGAATCAATAGCTATTTGACTAGGCAAAAAAGCATTTAAAAATAATAATACACCATTTGTCTAGACAGAAACCATTTGCCTAAAATAAACATTTGCATGGGACATATACACTATAAGCACGTGTAATTTGATCGGTTCGAAGCGCTATAGAAATTCATACAAAACTGTTACATTGGGGAGGTCATAGTTAGGTATATCTTTTTTTTATTTGCTTTAATAAAAAATTAAACCAGAAATAACCATGATCTCCCCAATGTAACAGTTTTGCATGACTCATCTGGTTATGCAAATATTTCTATTTCCATTTGCCTAAAAATTGCTTAGGCAAATAGAATCAATAGCTATTTGACTAGGCAAAAAAGCATTTAAAAATAATAATACACCATTTGTCTAGACAGAAGCCATTTGCCTAAAATAAACATTTGCATGGGACATATACACTATAGTCAAAGACAACTTTTCTCTCTCAACGCTTCTCGTGATAAGGTAATTTGTTCAATGATTCCCCTACTACAAATCTATTGCAATTCCAATCTCCCTTAATACAGAATCGAGCTAATTTATTCTGTCGTATTTTTAATTAACGTTATGGGTTTATACTGCAATGCAAGATGCATTAAAACCAAAGAAGGAAGCAGATATGCGATCTTCAGAAAGTTAAAAGAGAAACATATTGTTCCGTAACACCTCGTATAAAAAAACGTACCTTCGTATTTATACCTTTAATAACAATGAAACGTAACTATGGCTACAATAACGACAAAATCTTTACTTGTCAATGTCTCGAAGTTTACAACACAAAAGTCGAATCTATACTACTGCTCCAAGCTTTTCCATCGCCCTTTTATAGTATGGTGAAGAGTGAAGAATGATCTAGAATTTTGGAGAAACATCGCGAAAATTCCATAGTACAAGATGGATAAAAGTTCTCAATGGATAATTCGGGTGTGAATTCGAAAGTGATGAAAGAACTTGGAAAAATTAGGGTAAATTATTTAAATAAATTAACAAACTAAATTAAATAATCCTAACTCTCTAAAGTTCTCTAACCTAAACACATTTTTGAAAGTATGTAACAATATATTATGAAAACATCGACGGGTAATCCATTTTATTGTTTCTTTGTAGCACGCGGTGGTTAGCGGAGGGAATTTATAAAAATTTGCTAATACCGCTCGGTAAAAAATAGGATTGCAAAATAAGTGAATAAGACAAAGAAAAAACAATAGGCTTACGGGCAAATATACGCATACGTATTATATTTTTATTATTAACCCTTAATTGATGACCATCCATTAAAAAAAAACAGTATGTACTAGTACCTTTTTCTCTTACGTAAAGTCTTTGCTCAAAACGGAAATGCCAATAGGTATAAGTTGGGTATAAACGTATATTAAAAACCTTACCCACAAAAATGAAATAGACGCAGTTATATGACAAATAAAATATTTTGACATTACTACCTTGATTGTTCAAACATCCAGCATAGGTAGCATATATCTACTAGAGGCAGCTTTGCCTGAAAAATAAGTCTAGTACCTTTGTCTCTCGCGATCCTGACTAGGTTTTCTTATGTGACCACTTTCGAATATTTCTTTTTTAAAGAAGGTCCACAATTGACGAAGTAATCGGTGTATATACTTAAAAAAAAACATGGGTGTCGTACATATAACCTCCTCCTTTTTTGAAGTCGGTAAAAAAGTCAACGACCGCTCCTCGCCATTTGTAAGGTAAAGTAATAAGCATTGCTTTATTGCTTAATGAGTATTTGCAGATTTTGTTTGATTTATTATTTCACCTTTCAAATAACTGTACAGGGTGTCCCATTTTGGTTGTCCCTTATGGGAAACTTGGAAACCATAAGAGATATTAAAAATCCGATGCCCCATCCTCGAGCTCTTTTTTTGGAGAAAACATTTATGGTAAAAACAGATCATCGCTATCGCGAAGCATTTCAGAGATACAGGGTGATTCTCGATTTTTCACTTTTTGAAAAGGTCCTGTAGCTTTGTTGTTATTACAGATACGAGAAAACTAATTGCACATTATACAGACACTTTTTTCCGTAGAATCCAGTGGCGTAGCCAAAAATTTTTTGAGCTGTCATTTTTGACATATGACCCAAACATGTTTTTTTATTAGGGACACCCTATAAATGATTAGGTAATTAAATTGATTGTTTTTTCTGATTAAAATAATATATCATAGTAGGTGGTTTAATAAATTTTTACGTCAAATATTGGAAAAATTATGATTTTAAAGACGCTTTGCGGCTTCTATCTGTTTTTAAATTGTTTTATATTTTTGTTTAAAAGGAATCTGTCATCCCTTAGCTCAGGAGACATTTCCGTAGAAAAAAAAATAATTAAAAAAAAATTAATTTATTTATTTTTTGTTTTTTTCTACGGAAATGTCTCCTGAGTTGAGGGATGGCAGTATTGTTTTAAAGAAAATATAAAACAATTTAAAAACAGATAGAAGCTGCAATGCGTCTTTAAAATCATAATTTTCCAATATTTGACGTAAAGAATTATTAAACCACCTACTATGATATATTATTTTAATCAGAAGAAAACAAGCATTTTAATTACCTAATCATTTATAGGGTGTCCCTAATAAAAAAACATATTTGGGTAATATGTCAAAAATGACAGCTCAAACAGCTACGCCACTATTCGCAACAGAAGTGTCTAACTAATGTGCAGTTATTTTCTCGTATCTGCAATAACAACAGAAGCTTTCAAAGAGTGAAAAATCGAGAATCACCTGTATCTCTGAAACACTTCGCGATAGCAGTATCTGTTTTTACCATAAATGTTTTCTCCAAAAGACTCGAGGATGAGTATCAGGTTCTAATATCTCTTATGGTTTCAAGTTTCCATAAGACGGCAAATGGGACACCCTATACAGTAGCGACTTCCATAGAGAGCGTTATGTATGCAACGAACCATCGGTTGCCGTTAAAACACAACGAGGAGGCGGCTTGGTTTGGGCTCGTACATATTTACTTATTAGCTTCTGTCCGTGTTTTTATTCTAAGCAACATAAATAGGCATTTTAATTGTTAGGGAAAAAATTAGTGTGGGTAGCCTATAACAACTTACGATAGGGAATCAGTAAACCCAGTCCTGATTAAATCATTGTGTAGTAAGTTCGTTTACCGTATGCAGTCTCTACGGTCGATGGGATCTCGAACTGTATGTTACAAGTCAGACAAGACCTTATTGTCGTTAATAACTTTAATGAGATTGTAAATTATAAACAACTTAGGGAATTCATTAATTTAAAAACCGCCGGTCATGCTTCTATTCAGACAGTTAATATGCGTTTGGCGCGATTGCACGGAAAAACTATTGATTAATTGTAGAAATTTGAATTACTTTCGTCATTGTTTGTATTATTAAATGTCCTAGATTATTGACTGCCCAACCCTTTAAGCAGTCGGGCAAAGTTAACGATTTAAAAATCACAGTTGTATTTGTTATTTTAGAAAATAATTTATATAAATTTTAAAGTAGTGAAATAAATCTATACACCCATTTTCGCTTATTAAACTAATGAAATAAATATAATCAAATTAAAAATTAAAATAAGGGAAGGCGCAAATTGAGGCGTGCAAGGTGACACGAAAAGGGACACACATCGCGTATGTACCACACGCGCTGCGTGTTGATCCCACTGATCTCGATGGATTGCCAATGTTATAACCTGCGCGAAACAAAAGTTACATTTCATGGGCGAAAAAACCAGTTTGTGCGCAGAATTTGTTAACGGCGGCGGCGTCCTGGTTTTCCGTTCGAAGTACGGTTGCTAATGAGCGTTACGGTCAGACCGCGGACGAAGGGTACGGGGTGCCGGTGTTTGTATTTTACCACGGCTTTTAAGTGCGCATGTTCGTCCACCCACTGCGCGAGGTCGTAAAAATCAGAAAAATGCTTCTTGCCACTGCGGATCTAAATGTAGGTTATCTATGGGTGATCCGAATATTGAGACGCGTGTGTCTCGACCAACGGCTTTAAAAAATGTCTGATGCTCAAAAAAATATATTTATTAAACTTAAGTTTCAAATCTGAATCAGATGCTACTAAAAAGGATGTTTTGCTAGATTTTCTGGTTAAAAGAAATTTAAATTACCTAATCACTATATTCTTTTGGGGAGAACAAGAAGTAGATAGTTTCAACTTACAACTGTTAGATTAGTGGTGCTAATTTTACTAATTACGCAAAAAAATAACTACCGCAAGCTTAGCATCTGTGATTTTGGCTATATTTCCTGCTAAAAATAATAAATCCAGATCAGCTGGATATCTTTATATCTCAGTCATATGCAGGGGAGTGGGGTGACAATAGGACCAATTCCTCCCCCCTCTCCAGGAATGTTCTGAAATGGAATGTTCTGTGGGACTGGCGGTTCACATTGGTTCCTTTTAGCGAAAACGTGGAAATAAATCAAAAAGCTTCTTAACCCTTATAAATCCAAAACATGTTGTATTTTAAAGTAGACATATCAGACATCAAGGTGGCCATGAAAACAAAAGAATTAATTCGCTTATTTTGGCAGTGTCATGTGTCAAATCTAGGATTGTATGCATGGTTTTCTATTACGTGTGGTGAGTCTCTACTTTTTGGAGAAGTTTTAAATTTAAGTTTTGTTGAAACTGTGAGAGTTACAAAATATTTTTATGATGGATGACGATAACCAAGGTATGTAGTTTTTTACATATATGATTGTTCGAATCTAATATGCTGGTGTAACTATGTAAATATTTTTAAATATTGTTGCATTTTTTAATTTTTTTTGTAAAGTTTTCATGAAAATGCAACTTTTTTTTATGTGTTCCGCCACTTACCCGACTTTGAAAAAATATTATCTGGAAATCCTTGGGTATCTGCTAAAAATCTGTGGATTTAGTTGTTGCTACATTTTGCTCCCTTTTGCTAAATATGTATTTAAATGTTAACGTTTTTTTTGCAATCTTTATAAATATTAAGTATTTAGACTACAATTTTGGAAAAAATCTTAGATACATAAATTTTTAACTAAAAAAGGCACATTTTTTTCAATTTTACATTTTTGTAAGATACCCCCTTTACGAGGGGTTAAGTTTACCCTTAAAATTGAAATAGTGAAAGGGGGTCAAGTGGCACCTTGTTTTGAAGATAATTTTAGCACCTTTACAATCGTGCAAATTTTTTCTAAATTTCACTTGTTTCGAGACAATTGGTTTTATAAATTAAAATTAAGTAAAACCTAACTTATGTCAATGGGAAAAAATAGGCAGACTTGTACGTAATTTAATTTTCTTTAAAACAAGGTCCTTTTTTGTTTTAGATGCAAGCCAAATTAGTTTGTCTTATCGTTGTTTGTTTGAATTGTTTCAAAGTTTCCCTGAAAAAAATTTAGACACAAAACTTAAAAGACTACAGAAAATAATTTTGCAAGAATCCGGAAATGAACATTTTTCTGATTCCGAGAAAAAACATATTTCAAGATTTTCTTCAAATTTAAAGATAAAATGGGTTGAAGCTAGCCGAAACAAAGATCGTTTTTGCAAAAATATTCAAATTGGCTTAATAATGCTTTAACTTTGAACAAGAAAAAAACCTTAAAACGACCTATCGATGGTTCCAGAGGAAGGCCAAAATCGAATTTTATTGACTCAGGTAAAAGGAGCAAAAGAGCGTAAACTTTGGAGTTAAGAAGCTTAAATAGTTTGAAAGAACTTACATATGCCACCCAAATGAAGTTCCGAGAAGAAGGAAATGCTTCTGCATCAAAATTAATTAAGGATAGATATTATTTCAAATAATAATACAAAAGCAAAGGATTATTTAAATGCTATTGAAAATAAAAAAAAGGTCCTTGTAAAATAAGTACTGATGAGGCAGTGTCCTTGATAATTGAAGGAAAATTAAGTAAGCCCCAATATAACCTTATCAGGCAGCAGGCGAAAGAAAAAAATTGTAATATATATCCTTCATACAAGAAAGTATTAGAATCAAAGAAAAGGTGTTATCCTGATGAAATTAAAATTAACTCGGATATTGAAGCTGAAGTACCCCTTCAATCACTGCTACACCATACATGCCAAAGAATTCTTCTCTTACAAGAAGAAGTTTTGCATAGATTAAACATAAATGATGAACATAGTGATGAAATTGAATTGTCTTTAGTATGCAAATGGGGGTGTGATGGGTCTTCGGGACAATCTGAATACAAGCAAAAGTTTGAGACGGTAGATGCTTCGGATGCTGGTGTTTTTTTGATTTCGATGGTTCCACTTTACGCAAAGAATGGCAAAAATGAAATAATTGTTTAGCAAAACTTAAGAACATCTTCACCCAGATTTTGTCGACCAATTAAATTATTATTTAAGAAAGAAACTACTGAACTCACCATAAACGAGAAAAAAACATTGACCTACAAATTGCAAATCTTTCACCTTTTTTCATATTTTACACAACAAAACTTACCGTGTAATTTTTAAATTACATTTTACCATGATCGATCTTAAGGTCGCTAATGCGCTAACTTCTAATAAATCGGCACAGACATGTTATCTTTGCGGGGCATCTTCCAAAGACTTCAACAATATTGATAAGGTTATTAATAGACCTATTGTAGTCAACAACCTTGAATATGGACTATCCACGTTACATGCCTGGATTCGTTTTTTGAAAGCTTAGTTGATATTTGTAAATGGCATGCCCGAGGCATCGAAGACAAAAATATTGTAGCAGAGTCAAAAAACGAATCCAGGCACTATTTCGGTCTCACTTGGGTCTCATTGTCGATAAACCAAAGCAGGGTTTCGGTAGTTCAAATGATGGGAATACTGCAAGGAGGTTTTTCGACAATGCCGAAGTAGTAGCCCAAATTACAAAAATTGACTTATCTTTGATTAAAAAATTTCATATCATTTTACAAACGCTTTCTTCTGGTCATAATATTAATGTTACAAAATTTAAATTTTTTCTTTAGAAACTGCAAAATTATTTGTACAATTGTACCCTTGGTATCCAATGCCAACTACATTGCATAAGGTGCTTATTCATGGTGCTGAAATTATTCAGAACTTCTTGACTCCAATAGGTCAACTCTCTGACGAAGCGCAGGAGGCGAGGAATAAAGATATAAAAAAATTTAGAGAACAGTTTTCAAGAAAAGACAATTTAAGAGATATCTTTAATCGCCTCCTCGCTTTTTCAGACCCTTATATTTCTAGTCTACGAAAAATACCCCGCAAAAATAATAAAGCCCTGTCTGCTGAGGCGCTAAATTTATTAGAATCTTATAAAATTTCTGATGAGAGTTCTGATTCAGAATCAGATTAAAATTACACAATAAGTAATTATTATAGGTATTCTGTGTATTTTTTCCTAATTGTTGTTGTTGAGTGTAGTAGTTTCTTGTTATATATTTCCTTATTCTGACTATAAGTTATTGTTAAAAATAAGAGAAAAATAATTAAAAAAATTTATGTAGTATTATTCCGTTTGTAAATTATTGAATTATACTTATAAAAATTTTTGTTAATACACCTTCCTTATGTTCAGATATATTTTTTTAAATGCATACCTATACATATAAAAGTTTGTAAATATTTTTACTTTCCTTACTTTGTAATACTAAAACATTCAATTTTTAGCCACTATTTCGCAATTAAAATTATTTAAAATACAAACATTTTAATTTTCTAGGGGAAAGGGGTCGGGCTAGGTAGGGGGAGGGCTCCTAAGTAAATTTATTGTAATAGTACGTGGCATGACTTTCTTTCATTACAAAAAATTCGGATAAACGGAGTTTTATACATTTAATATATAATATTCACATTTTTTACTATGCCAACGCGAACAAAGTGGCGGTTTTTTTGCAAATCATTGACTTAACATTAAACATAAAGTAAATGTGTCAAAAATTCATGTTCCACCATTTTTTTTATTATTTGCCTTGAAAACATTTTTTTCCACATTTTCTCCAAAATGAACCAATGTGCGGTTGTGTAAAGCCTTTTTTTTAATAGAGCGTTATTCCTCTCCTTGTAATATGTGTTCCCCCAAAAATCATTTTCTTCTGGTTGGTTTTGTAAGTAAAGACCTTAAACCCTTTTTTCCTCTTGCCTCCCCCTGCAAGTTCAACATCATTTTCTTTTGGTTGGGTTTGTAGGTTAAGACCTTTTTTTGCTCTCTTGCCCCCAAAAATAGTTTTCTGCGTACGGGCCTGATATATCTGGCTTAAAATTGGTAGCATCTCCGATCTATTGTATTGCCATTGTCCAGGCAGATATCCTTCAGGCTAAGTAGGCTGTGGCCTAGGACCACAGATTTACTTCAAATGTTTATTTTGATTTAGAGAACAAAAAACGAAATGATTTATTACAATTAACGTAGTAAGTAAACATGTTTTTGTAGGTGTAAAACCCTTTTTTTGGTGCCCCTCAATTTTTTTACGTTCATATGAAATTATAAAGTAAGGTTTAAAAAATTGATGGCAGCAAAAATTAATAGTCAATAGCAAATATATAAATCCGCCACTGATTGTTTTTCCATCACTTACAGTTTAGCCAGAAAGGGCAAAAACTTTCTTGTTTTAAATGAGACACCCGGTATATTATACATCGAACAACACAAACAAAGGTTGAACAACCCTAAAAATAATGCGCGGTATTCCAATTTTATTGATCGATTGTTTGTTAAAAAATTCTGGTTCAAAATCCTAACCCTGAACAGTTTTATTTATTTTACTTGACGTCAAAAGAAAATATAAATTAAATTCGTTCATTCATAATTTTATCGCGAAAATAAACTAAAGTGTCTTCTATCAGTTTTACATACGTATGACGTACCTAATGCGTCATTTTACTCTAATAAATTAATTCTTTATTTCGAAGTGGAAAACATCCAAATGTGTATTTTGTAGAATATTTTCTACAGCCTAAAAAGGGTTTTGATAAATATAAATGTTCTAATATATACAGGGTGTTTCCTAATGGTAACGAAACTTAGGGGGGATTGTTTATATATTTTTTATGAATTAAAGTTCCTATAAACCTATGTCCGGAATCCGATAATATTATTAAGAAAAAAAAGGTACGCCACTGACCTTCTATAAAGTGTTTAATTGTTTTTTAATAAAGTAATTAATAATTAATAGTTTAAAAAACTAAAAACACGCTTTTATATGCAACCGAACTAAAAATTAGAAAATAATTTTTCATTAAAAATATTGTCATTTCATAGTAAAAGCGTGGGGTGCATTTTACTATTTTTTCATAACTTTTCCATCATAGATATTTGCAAATATAATAATTATAACATTTAATATATTTATCACCCCACGCTTTTTACTATGAAATGACAATATTTTTTTTAATGAAAAATTATTTTCTAATTTTTAGTTCGGTTGCATATAAAAGCGTGTTTTTTAGTTTTTTAAACTATTAATTATTTTTCATTTTTTAGTTTCTGCTACTCTTGACAAAATGGCGAAAAAATTTTTTAATGAACAAGAGTGGCAAATTTTAAAATTTTTCCAACAGATTGCAACTCACTAAAAAATTTCTTCTTCATTAACTAGCAAAGTTTGAAATTTTGCCAACAGATGGCAATCCAGGCAATGTTTGGACCGTTGCCAATATATTGCAACCCACTAAAAAATTTCTTCTTCATTTAATAGCAAAGTTTGAAATGTTGCCAACAGATGGCAACCTAGGTGTTGTTTTTATAATATAATGGAATTTTTTTCCTGGCGATCCAAAAAAAGATAACGGGATACTGTTTGCAGATTATTGCATTGTCATGTTTCCTTAATACGTGTGCAAAGTTTCAAAGAAATCGAATAGCTGGAAGTTGGTTAAAATTAGGCTCAAAGATTCCGTTACATAGCCAGATAGTTACAACCCAAGTTAATAAAAGCGTGTTAACGGCATTTATTAACTGTTATTGTTCATAAAAATTGAACACCAATGGTGCAACTAACCCAATTGTGTAAAAGAACTTATTAATTTTTATTGTTCATAAAAATTGAACACCAATGGTGCAACTAACCAAATTGTGTAAAAACTAAAAAATTTCTTCTTCATTTAATAGCAAAGTTTGAAATTTTTCCAACAGATGGCATCCTAGGTGTTGTTTTTATAATATAATGGAATTTCTTTTTCTGGCGATCCAAAGCAAGGATAACGGGATACTGTTTGCAGATTATTGCATTGTCATGTTTCCTTAATACGTGTGCAAAGTTTCAAAGAAATCGAATAGCTGGAAGTTGGTTAAAATTAGGCTCAAAGATTCCGTTACATAGCCAGATAGTTACAACCCAAGTTAATAAAAGCGTGTTAACGGCATTTATTAACTGTTATTGTTCATAAAAATTGAACACCAATGGTGCAACTAACCCAATTGTGTAAAAGAACTTATTAATTTTTATTGTTCATAAAAATTGAACACCAATGGTGCAACTAACCAAATTAGTGTAAAAACTAAAAAATTTCTTCTTCATTTAATAGCAAAGTTTGAAATTTTTCCAACAGATGGCATCCTAGGTGTTGTTTTTATAATATAATGGAATTTCTTTTTCTGGCGATCCAAAGCAGGATAACGGGATACTGTTTGCAGATTATTGCATTGTCATGGGTCCTTAATACGTGTGCAAAGTTTCAAAGAAATCGAATAGCTGGAAGTTGGTTAAAATTAGGCTCAAAGATTCCGTTACATAGGCAGCCAGATGGATAGATAGTTACAACCCAAGTTAATAAAAGCGTGTTAAAAATGCAAGCTTTAGTCTTTTGTATTTTCTTTGTATCTAGCTTCGTTAACAATTATTTGCTTTAAAATAATTGTGCAGTCCTCTAATTTACCGGAAATTATTATTTTTGTTATTTACTTAGATCAAAATGGTTTATTTTTTAATTTTGTGTTTTATTTTATGTTGTTAATTGATACTTTTTAGAATGACTTAAAGTGGCTTCAATTTTCTTTCCACAAAACGAAGCCAGATACAAAGGAAATATAGAATACTAAAAAGTCGCACATTTAATTGCCTAATCTGTAAAAAATATAAAAAGTTTAAAAAATGACAGTGGCGTACTTTCTTTTCCCAATAATATTGACTGCTGTGCCCACTGAGACTGGATCTAATAATCTTAATCTAGGTAAAGCTTTACAATCGCCTTATTACTTTTAATAAGGATGCCAAATTTAATTTATATCGGTTGAAGGATTTTAAAGATATTTAAAAAACATCGATTTTTTTAATAAGCTTTGATGCCCTGTATCTTAAAAATAAAGCAAGTCCGGTACATATGTTTACAGGAACTGTTTTTATGAAAAGACTTAAGAACTCACCTCCTTAAGTTTCGTACCGTAGTTAGGAAACACCCTGTATAATGCATTTAAATTAAAACGAGCTTCTTCGCATAATTCTGTTATTTGTACACTTCAAAAAAACTTGAGACATGTAATTTTTTATTTATAGGGAGACATATTGTAGTGTCAAAAATTACTTGTCCAAGGTTATCCCCTCTCTCCTATAACACAAACGTTAAAAAGTTTAAATGGGTCAAGTAAAACCTCATCTTAAAGGTTCTTCTCTCTTGGTATGGTAAAAGTGGGCGGAGTTCTCTCGAAACGCTTAAATAGGTAGGTATTCTGGAATACAAACGACTGCTCCCATCACGCGACTGTAAGGAAAACAGCTCGGCAAGTGAACGATTATTTTGGCGATGTGATCGAGTCCGTTCTCTTATGCTCGAGAATGAGGACCCTGTTTTTCTTAACCGGGGTATACACGGTCATGCAAACCTGAAACGCACTTGCATGAAAGCAAATGTCAAATGAAGGTTTTGATACACACGATTCAGATGTACCTGTCAGTTCAGCGTCAGTTTTGGCAGCTGGTGGTGTGATTAACTTGAACATAAGCGTAATTCAGCGAAAAGATTTTTTTTATTTTTGTCAATGTATTCATAACTTTTAACTTTCCAAAAGCATGGATAACCTTGGTACCAATCTATAAAATCACGCAATACATCTTCTTGGCGCCAAAGAGCCATTTTTTAACTCAAAACCAACAATATAACTCCGTAAACGATGTTCTGGTTAGTTGTTAACTGACGGACGTGCCCTACACATGCACAAGTTTGCACGACGAGCGCCACGAAAAATCAAACTCGGACATCGAGTCGCATGCCAAGCCAGATGTGGCAGTTTTTTAATACACACGATCAAATTTGCACGCAAGCTTTGTGTTTTTTAGCAGATATGACAGTTTTGCATGGCCGTATATACCCCGGTTTACATTCGCGTGATGAGAGCAGTCGTTTCCGTTCAAGAATATCTATTTAAGCTTTTCGAGAGAACTCCGCCCACTTTTCTTATGAGAACGCTGTTCCCCAGTTTCAAGAATAAGTACCCAGGGGTTTCCAGATGGTACCTCACGCCTATAAAACCTTTATTTTTAATAATTTCTTTATAAAATATGGTATCTGGATATACATATCAGGTAAATGTAGATGTTTCAGAAATTAAAAGTTTAAAAAACTACTTTAACCGGTAAGACTGCTTTAAAAATTTCAATAATTTTGCTCACCTTTTTGGTTTTTTATTTGAAGAGTTGTTACAACTTGCTTTATTTTAACTTAACAGACAATATGCCTCTAGCACAAGAATAAATATATTAACCAGAAGGATATCTCTTTTACCTTGAGCGGAGCAGGCTGTGACCTTCGAGGGCTACTAAACCGAAATTCTAAACCGAAATTGCCAGTGCAGTAGTGAAAGGCGAAGCAACGACTCGGTAACGGTCAATGTATTTTATATAGTTTATTGCGATACGTTTTATTTTTCTGGACTATAATATTCTGTTTAGTGATTTTTCTGTGAATTGTGTAATTAATTACCTATCATGGAAGAAGAAAGAAAAAAGTAGGCCTTGTTTGCTGTTTTAAAAATTGTAAAAACAAATCCTACGATGATGGTGCGAACAAATTTTACAGATTTCCTCAAGACGTTGAAGTATTGTAATACAAAAAAATTAATTCAAAAGTTTGAAAATATCTGCAAAAATACTAGTTTTTTACATCCTTGTGAAAATTTTCCAATTAATTATTTAATTAAATTATTTGGTAGAGTTAGATTATTCCATACACTCACATGTATAAACAAGAATTTCAAAAATGTTAAAAATAGAAAAATTGTCATATGGAAAAATAAATAGACACTTGTGTAAATTATACAATACATATTTTAAAAAACTGAAGCGTATCCAGAGTAAATATTATGATAGAAATGTCAATTGCCCAACGATTTTATTATTTGTCTGATCAATACCCCAGATTGATGAGAAGATTGGTGCGATCTGGTAGCTAGGACTTACCGAATTATTTTTTAGCTTTTAGTACAATAAAACCGTTTAACATAAAAAGTTTTTTTACATAATTTATTTTCAAGTTTTTAGTTTTGTTGTTAGTTGATACTTCTCATTCTATTGAGTTCGCCTTACTATAACTAACCAGAACTAACCAACGATTCTATATTGAAGTAGTTGTGGAAAATATGTAATTCGCCATTTTGCAGCAGCGTCCATCTTGAATTTTATTTTTTTATAGTGAGCTCTATTCTACCAACCAAGCCCTTTCATTTGATACCAAGATTGAGGTAGTTGTGAGAAAAAACATGTAATCCGCCATTTTGTGGCGGCGGCCATTATGGATTTTAATTTTTTTATAGTGGGTTCTATTCTACCAATCAAGCCCTTCCATTTGATACCCATATTGAGGTATTTGTGAAAAAAAATGTAATCCGCCATTTTGTGGCGGCGGCCATCTTGGATTTTATTTTTTTCATAGTGGGTTCTATTCTACCAATAAAGCCCTTTAATTTGATACCCATATTGAGGTTGTAGTAAAGTAATATGTAATCCGCCATTTTGTATCGGCGGACATGTTATATTGTATTGTCATCAAGACTAAGGAAGTGTACCAAATTTCAGATGGATCGGTCGTCAGGAAGGGGGTCAAATTTCAATTACTAGATTTGACCCAAAAAATAATTCCAAATACATAACAAACAGGTCAAGTAAAACCGTTTAAAAATAGTTTTTTTACATCCTTGTGAACAATTTCCAATTAGTTATTTAATTAAATGGTTTGTTACAGTTAGACTATTTCATACCCTCAAATGGATAAATAGAAACTTCAAAAATATGAAAAATAAAAAATTGTCATATGCGAAAATAAATAGACACATTTCATAATAATTATTAATATATCTCAATACGACATATTATTAAAGCATCTGTTTTATTTGATTGCATAGATGTTATAAAATGCATTATAATAATATTAAAATATATTTTTAAGAGATAGGCGCCTAAACATGTTAATTTCTTAGGTACGCTCATGAAACGCCTGCAAAATATGCAGTTCGAGGTCATGAGACGCGCTAGAAGATATCAAAGAAGCCGCCTTCGAGATATCCTTCTGGTTAATATATTTATTCTTGTGCCTCTAGTACGAAGACTTGGGCAATATTTTTAGCATAGTGAGTTGACAGAAATTGGAAGAAAAACAGTAGATCTTTGCTCGCCGTTTTAAGATGTAATGCAAGAAACGCCACGACAGATTTAGAAAAACCGGGCGTTGTAGGAAAACAACAACAAAAAAAAATTTGGATCACCATTTATTATTTTTGAATGATAATGACACATCAGAGGTTTCAAAAGATAGGATGGTATTTGGGGTTGGGATGGGTACAGATTATCATTGAATATGAATTTTTCAGGGTTTTTTTATTGAATGAAACCAGGTGATTTTTAGTAACAAATTTTAGGCCATGATGGTCAAGCAATGGTAAGATGGTGATAAAGATATAAGTTTTCCACACCGCTAGGAAGATAGTTTGGGTTCATCTCTAAGCTGGTATAATTAAAAATTTTCATACGAATTTAAAGAGTTAACTTCTTTATGATTTACCAAAAGCTGCTTAATTTATGGCACTTGTTTATATTTTATTTTACATTTTTTGTCTGAAATTATAAGGAAAGCCAGCATTTTATTATTATTATTCTAAAAGACATTCTATGTTCCTCTCCAAGAGACTCGGTCAGGGGCGGCCATATCGACTTTCTGAGGGGTGGGGCCATAGGCCGAGAAAAAGTGTGTGAGGTGCGAAAAACAAAAATCTTGGCGCCCCCAGAAAGAAACAAAATTTACAAATTTTTTGATTTTTTGAAGAGCAAAAAAAAGAAGAAGGTCCCCTCACCTACTTTTATTGTTGTTGTTTATAAAATTCCAAAAAAACAAGGTCCTTACTTCTCACTTTTCAATTCCATGATCACCCTCACCCCCGGACCAGCCCTGAGGGGGTGCCATATCATCATTAAATGCCCAAAATGCCCATATTTGCCATTACATATGTATGAAATACAAAGATGTGGCATTAAAGGGGGGCATGGCCCTCATGGGGGGCCACTGGACTCGGTATATCATACCGCTAATATAATAATTTAATCTTTTTTAAGTGAAACTTCGAAAAAATTTAACCTATTGGGTATATCCTACAAAAAAAATATACACTCACCCACAACAAAAATATCGATGTTTTTTTACGTAGTGGAGAAGCACAACAAATTATTCTATGACGCAATTAAAAGTAATGAGCATAAGTACATAAAAGCAGTAGGCGGCACTTCAGTTTATTTTCAGGATAATCCATTTACCGCATAAACAAAATTTCCGTATATTACTCGTCTTTGACGTCAGAATTTATAACTAGACTGAACCTCGTCGAATATCGATGGGTTTAAATTAAAAAAAAGAGGAAACACAACAACAAAACAAAATAAAATAAAACGCATCAAGTCAGCAGATGCGGCGTATACCTTTGGCAGCGGTATTTATAACCTATTATTTGTGTTACGTCAGGCGATCTTTCACAAATGATACATCAAATACGGAAGATGCAACATGCCACGTAAGGTAAAAACCCCTCAAATAAATTTACCACATTAAGTCCTAATATTAGTTACCCCCTGTACCATCGTACTACATAGGGTAGAAGGCAAAAGAACCATCTTGTATAGAAAATAAGTTGAAAGGGTGTCCACTGGAAGGAAACAAATTATAGTGGTGCCACAATAGCAATTGGAAAGATTTTAAAAACAGTGCCAGGAGTTGATATTGAAAATTAAATCAGTATCGACGTTATTATCTTTAGTACTTTTGTAAGTTATATTTACCAAATCGAAAACAATCCAATTTTTCAACCCAGCACACTTCACTCTGTTTAAAACCGCTAAATTTATCCATTATCTACAAGAGAGCCATTTCGGTGAATTTTTGAATTATAATTTACTTTTTAAATATTTTTTTGGGTAAGATTTGGACCACCCTGTAGATACTTTACTGGTCAGCCAAGTTTAAAACCTTATTATATCTTTTAACAAATGTGTATTTATTTTTAACCCAATAATCTAAACTCTCATTTTTTACTTATTTACTTATGTTTTTTAAAAAGATAATACACACCCTGCCAAAATTATCGCATATGCTTGATTCTTTCCATAAGCTTTAAGACAAAAATGCTTTAATTCAAATGGCCATATCTCTTTTAATACCTAATTAGGTTATTAAGACAATTAAAAAAAATGGTAAAGAAAGATGAAGCTATAACTTATAATGTGGGTTTTTATTATATATCTTTCCGTAAGGTCACGTTGGGTAGCCCTAAATCAAAAATATAACTGGTGACCGCCAAAATTTTTATCAAAATATTACCAGTAGAAATGTAACTCTAACCAAAGTCGGTATATATAAGGTCACGACATCCGGCCATATTGCTTTGACGTGTTATGACGTCACATCTCCCATTTTTCGGCCATGTTGTTCAGTGGCGGAGATATACCGTTTATTGTATTATTAGAACAACCGTTTACACAACAGTTTTTAATTATTAATAAGTTGTAAATTCTTTTACTTTAAATAAAAACATTTGGAATTACATCTTTCAACAAATATCACTTACAAAACAATGCAAAATGGAATGCGCAAAGTCTAGACGCCACTGGATTGATCATCTGCTTTGATTTTACCCAGCCTTGACAACTTTTTTTCCGTGGAGTGCCCTTCCTTGCCTCCCCGACCTCGAACCGCCTAAAAGTTGAGGATATGTCGCAACTTTATACATATAAACTAACCTTGACTCTAACATACTACAATTTTAAAAACTTTCACCGATGCCGGATTTTAATACAGTGCATTTCAGTTAGAAGAAGCCACCCTTAATAATTCCGTTATTTGTAATAAACTCTAAAACACGTCAATTTTTATTTTTAGGGGGACATATTTTTGTGTCAAAATTTACTTGTTTAGGGTTATCCTCTCCCCTCACCAACACAAACGTCAAAACGTTTAAACGGAAATGGGGGTCAAGTGGTACATCATTTTAAAGCTCCTGACGAGTAGTTTATAACCCTAGAATATAAAGTCAATATCTTCACCTACTACAAAATGGCGGAACTTTAAATATTACCTAAATACCTGATTGGGATGGCCGCAGAGTTGGGCAGAATACTGAAAATCGGTATTTGAATACGAATACCGGAAAAAGAAAGTATTCGAATACCGAATATTTGAATACTTGGAAGAAAAAAGTATTCGAATACATGAATACCCGGAATCGGTATTCTTCGAATACTGGAATCGAAAAGTTTCGAATACTACTAAACAAAAATAAACAAAACCTATGACAAAATGAGAAAATTGAAGACCAAAAAAAAGGTCCTCACCTCCTTTTTCCCTATTTTCCTTCCCTTCTGTTATTCAAATCCATAACAATTATAGTATTCGGATACTACTTACACTTTTCGGTATTCGAATACTCGAAACACCGGTATTCGAATACTCAAAAAAATATTCATCGAATATTAGTATTCCAATACAGAATACCGAATACTGACCAAAAAAAGTATTCTACCGATTACCGAATACCAAACACACAAATGTATTCGAATACTATTCGAATACCGGCAAAAGTATTCTGAATACTATTCAGAATACTGAGTATTCGAATACGACTCCAACTCTGGATGGCAGTAGTTCTGAAACTAATAAAGTTAGATGTTCCCTAATATGGTATTTTCTTAAAGCTATTTAAAAATCTTTTTAATGGTAATACTAGTAATACTATACAGGGTAGGATAAAAAGTGTATATTTTTTAATAAAGCACCCTGTATAATATTACAAATAAAAAAATCTTTAAAATAGCTTTAGGAAAATACCACATTAATAACATCTAACTTTATTAGTTTCGGAAACACGGCCATCCCAATCAGGTATTCGGGTAATATTTAAAGTTCCGCCATTTTGTAGTAGGAGAAGATATTGACTTTATGTTCTAGGGTTATAAAAGTACTCGTCAGGAACTTTGAAATAGTGTACCCCTTGACCCCCTTTCCCATTTAAACTTTTTGACGTTTGTGTTAGTGGGGGAGGGGATAAATTTGAATAAGTAAATTTTGACACAAAAATGTGTCGCCCTAAAAATAAAAATTGACGTATTTCAGGAGTTTTTTATAAGTGTACAAATAACCAAATTATAGGGCGTGGCTTGTTTTAATTGGAATGCACTGTATATGTCTTTCAGGACTAATTTTTAAATATATTATTGTATTAGAACCTGAAGAAAGAAAGAGTTTTGGTATTTGAGCATAACTTTTGATTGTAAATAACATTATCTATTTAAACTTTGGTATATTTTTTGATATTAAGGGTACTTTACTCGTATGTTTTAAATTTTTTGACATGTCCAGTATATTCTTAGATTTTTACCAAAACTAACTATTGCTAATATAGTTTGGGACCATGTTTCAACTTTAATATAGGTAGGCTAAAATTTCCTGAAAAATTATAAATAAAAAGTTTTAAGTTGTTGCACACTTCATGCATGAGCCGTACTGTATATTTAAAATCAAAAACTTTAAAATTTTAATAAAAACTTTCAATTATACCTCATTAAAAAGTACGCGCACAAACGCTGGCATCGGACGGACGGTACGGATCGAAAAAACAGTTTTGGTGAAATCAACTGGGTAAATATAAAAGTTAGCGCCTTTTCACCCATGGTATAAAACCACTGGGTTAATACCCTTCGGTAAGAATTGACCTGTATCCTGTATCGCACATATGAAACGGTAATGGCCGGATTTGGATTCCAGTTGCTATATTTTCGCGGGATTTTTAAATCCATTGCAAATCGACTGCACAGGGGTGCACTGCTTCATTTATTTTATTAAAACAATTTTTTCGGATCCGTACCGTCCGTCCGATGTCGACGTATGTGCGCTTACCTTTACAATACAATCCAACAGGTTCATACTAATTCATTTAAAGTAATTCTATTCCGAGGTTTTCTTGTTTAAGAGCCTCATAGGACCATGCTTTGAAATTATCTGGATAAAGTTAACCGGAATTTCATACAGTGTGTCTAATAAAGTTGGAACCATAGGGAAAACTTTTTTATTATTCATTTTACGAAAAAAGTTATTCTATATAAAAAGTTCTGCATGATTCAAAAACTTAAAAGCAACCATGAGATATTAAATTGTATCAGTCATCTACGAGGTCTGGCCAAAAATGTAATTTTGCTTAAGAGTAAACTACCTGTATTTTTGCTAATATCAAAAGTTTTTATAAAGAAAAGACGTTTAGAATTAAAAATTACTTCAAAATATGCAATTTTATTTATTTACATATATGTTTTTTTTTTTAAATCGTAAACAATTAAAATTAAGATATCTATGTACATACATTAGTTTAATACGTTTTAAAATTTTAAGTTTTATAGGACAATTTAAAATAAACTTTTTAAATTTAGTGTTACCATAACAAAAAGAATGTACAATGCACTAATGGACACACTTAAATTTTCTCGATAATCGCAGATTTTTTTTTTTTTTGTAAATAAACAAAATTTCATATTTAGAATTAGTTTTTTTTTAAATTCTAAACATATTTTCCTTATAACAACTTTTAATATTAGCAAAAATACAGGTACTTTACTCTTGAGCAACAATTACATTTTTGGCCACACCTCGTAGGTGACTAACACAATATGATATCTGATAATTGTATTTTAGGTTTTGGACCATGCAGAACTTTTTATAAAGAATAACTTTTTTCTAAACTGAATAATAAAAAAGTTTTCCATATGATTCCAACTTTATCATACACAATGTATAATATTTTTTTTTTTTTAATTGATCGGAAAATGCTATTTTACAGGACTAATTTACTTTCCGGTCCCTAGTTTACTTTCCGGTCTCTCATTTACTTTCCGGTCCCTGATATCAAAAAATCCTGTTAGCCATGACAAAAATTGTCAGAGTTCAATTGTTACTATTTGACAGTTCAAGATATTGTAAAGTAAAGAAAGCATCATTTTGCCAAAATGGAGTCAGACATGGAAAATCCAGATGAAATAATTGAAGCAGCGTCCAAGGTGACTTTCAATTTATTGCCCACTAAGAGTAAAGAAAGGTATGAACGAAATTTTGATACATTTTTTAAACTGGTGCAACCATAAAAAGTCAAGCAAATTAATGAAGATGTATTACTAGCATTTTTGGAGAAAAGAGTGAAAGTTTAAAAGCCCCTAGCCTTTGGAGCCTTTATTCTATGTTAAAAACATGTTTAGCAACAAAAAGAGACATTGATATAAGCAAATACTATAAGCTTATTGCGTTTTTAAAGAGGAAGTCTGAAGGCTATAAACCAAAAAAGGCGAAAGTTTTCACGGGAGAAGACATCAACAAATTTCTGGATGAAGCCCCTGATGACCAATTTTTAATGTTAAAAGTAAGTACTTACCTATATGAACAACATTATTTTCATATTCCGTCCGTGTCTTATTACTTAAAATTAACAAAAAATAATCAAGTTTGTCAGAACAAAAACAAGAGAAATCTAACCACAAAATACATTTTGTCGAAAGAACCTCGTTGTACTTGCCTTATTGTCGTTTAAATATAACACTAAAAATTTACACAGTTTTTTTTCCGGTCAATTAAAAAAATTATGTACGATACTCGACCGGAAATAATTTTTACGGGTCTCCTCAAAACTACTAAAATGTTTTTCGTCGACCCGTAAAATACCATTTTCCGGTCTAGTAACGTAAATAGCTATTGTACAACAAAATTAAAAATTCTTGTTTGTTTGTCTTCGGGGTTATTCGATGTAACACATTTATTATTTCGTGGAAAACACAAGAACAAGTACATTTATTTGGAAATAAACCAGATATTAAATCGCTGTCCGGGATCGTATAACAATTTTAAGGATATTACGGAGAATATGACAGATATGCACTTCTTGGGACTTGATAATGAAAGATTCACGGAATCGAAAGCCTATCTATCGCTTTCGTTGACTTAATGATAATAAATTAATATAAATCGTAATTCCAATTACCCGCATACAATAAAGAATTTGGAATTAATGTAATTCTGCAAAAGAGAGATAAAATTTCTGACTAAAATAACAGTAAAATATTTGTAAATATTTACCATTGTCAAGAATAACAAGTATTTTAATATTATGTACCTTTTTTATTCTTGGTATTAGGAGTGGTCAATTTCTTGAAATTTTAAAGATCTTGTCAGACAAGATGAAGAGGAAAATTTAAATTTTAAAACAAGATCAAGATTTCTTGTCAACATTTTCAGAAGTCTTGAAAATATTTAGTTTAAAGATTTTCGAATCCGTATTTAAATAAATAATAGTTTAAAAACTAAAAACACGCTTTTATATGCAACCGAACTAAAAATTAGAAAATAATTTTCATTACAAGAGTTTGTCACTTCAGAGTAAAAGGCGTGGGGTGCATTTTACTATTTTTTCATAACTTTTCCCTCAAGATATTTGCAAATAGAATAATTATAACATTTAATATATTAAGCACCCCACGCTTTTATTCTGAAGTGACAAACTCTTTGTAATGAAAAATTATTTTCTAATTTTTAATTCGGTTGCATATAAAAGCGTGTTTTTTAGTTTTTTTAAACTATTATTTATTTTTCATTTTTTAGTTCGATATATCAATTAGTTTTTTAAAAATAAATGCTCCAGTTTATTCAATAAAAATTCCTTCGCCATTTTGTCAAGAGACACAGAGGATCTGTAAAGGAATTTATTTATCCTGGCGGTCCTAATCAGGATAACGGGATACTGTTTTTAAATTATTGCATTGTCATCGGTCCTTGATACGTGTGCAAAGTTTCAAAGAAATTGAATCGCTGGAAGTTGGTAAAAATTAGGCTCAAAGATTCCGTTACATAGATAGATAGATAGTTACAACCCAAGTTAATAAAAGCGTGTTAAAAATAAGTTAATGTTGGTATTGCTATTTAAAAAGAACCGTTGGTGTGGTAACTAAAAACAATTGAGAAGTGTTTATTTAAAAAGGTTCATGTCCACATCACTTAAAAAAACACATACTTAAACAGCCAAAGTTTAAACAAAAAAGACATGCCCAATTTTTTTTTATTTATTTAAAGATAAATAAATAATAATAATAATAATAATAATAATAGGCAAAAAATTATAAAAAATATTTTTAGACCCACAAAGAGTTATACCGACAGGTCCACGCTACTAGAAACATACACTGGTAACTGATAAATATAGTACTGTCCGCTTTGATTGATAAACGTATCCGCATGACTAACCGAACGAGATCACAGTTTTTAATAAAAATAATAGTTTAAAAAACTAAAAACACGCTTTTATATGCAACCGAACTAAAAATTAGAAAATAATTTTTCATTACAAAGAGTTTGTCACTTCAGAGAAAAAGGCGTGGGGTGCTTAATATATTAAATGTTATAATTATTCTATTTGCCAATATCTATGAGAGAAAAGTTATGAAAAAACAGTAAAATGCACCCCACGCTTTTACTCTGAAGTGACAAACTCTTTGTAATGAAAAATTATTTTCTAATTTTTAGTTCGGTTGCATATAAAAGCGTGTTTTTTTAGTTTTTTTAAACTATTATTTATTTTTCATTTTTAGTTCAATATATCAATTAGTTTTTTAAAAATAAATGCTCCAGTTTATTTACTAAAAATTCCTTCGCCATTTTGTCAAGAGTAGTATTAGGACACTTATTTATCCTGGCGGTCCTAATCAGGATAACGGGATACTGTTTTTAAATTATTGCATTGTCATCGGTCCTTGATACGTGTGCAAAGTTTCAAAGAAATTGAATCGCTGGAAGTTGGTAAAAATTAGGCTCAAAGATTCCGTTACATAGATAGATAGTTACAACCCAAGCTAATAAAAGCGTGTTAAAAACATTTCACAATTTTATCGCATCGTTTTTTGCGTGTTTTATTTATATCTTACGACCTTCATTGCAAATACGTATCGAAAGCAGACAGTAGTAAATTCATCAGTTCCCAGTTCCCAGTGTATGTTTCTAATAGCGTGGACCGGTCTGTAATTTATAATTATACAATATAAGCAACGCTGTTTGGTTCATCGGCAAGCAATAGAATAACAAAACAAGCACTATTAGTCACGCATGTTTACATGCCGGGATTTATTTAGATTGTCTTTTTTCCTCACATTGTTTATAATAATATGTTATGTTATTTAACTGAACCTGTATAGAATATTAGTTTTAAGAATGTTAATTTCAAACGTTTTTGGTTGTTTTTTTTTCTCAAAATATTTGTAGCTTCAACATGTCCCTTCTTGAAATATGAACACTCTTTAATTCTTTTGTCGAAGTGGAAATAAGTGCTTTAAAATGTGCCATTCAGTGGCGTATTTACCAAAAGGCTGAGTAGGCTGAAGCCTATGGCGGCGTTTTTAGGGGGCGGCAGACGTTTTTAGGGGCGGCAGATTTCGTACTTATAAATAATGTTGTAAAATTTCTAATATTATTTTGTACGTAAGAATTGAAAGAAATGAACGTGAGGACCTTTTTTTTTTGAGCGGCAAAAATAAAATGGCCTACGGGCGGCAAATATGTAAATGCGCCTCTGGTGCCATTGCCTATTAAAAATAGATCCATGAAAAAACTGCGTTTTCTGTCTATAGACCCCTAAAACGGCGAAAGCCAAAAGCCGAAACTAACAAAAAAAAAAGACGCTAAGAAAAATACAATTTAATACTCATTGAGCAAACAATAGCTTATAAGGTATTGTCGTCCTGGTTAGTTAAAGCTAGGTCTAACTACTGGTTTTAGGGCCTTCTGAAACGAGAAATAACTAAAACTACCAAAATTTTTCCTGAGCTATTTTTCGCTCAGTGAGTGATTTCCATTAAACACCTTCAACCAAATCAAAAGTTTCATAGGCAAGTAAAGCATCATCTAAATGGGAGTGATGCGTTACCATTTTTACATGCCAGCATTCTTTGCCTAATCTCTACCTGTTAGTGTTCTGCACGCGTCAGACCGCCTTCTTTCCACGCGCTACCGATCAACCTTTTGATTTGGCTAAACGTAAGTATATGTTGAAAGTACAGGCAGATAAAAACATTTTAAAATATACAAAAACCAATCAATAAATAGTAAAACCATCAAAAAACCAGCAAATTAATTACTTACAGCAAGGGTAAAGCGTGTCTCTAAAACTACCTCCTCAGGAGTCCTGGAAAAAAGAATTTCATAAATTCTAGGCAAATGTTTTTAATTATTATATGGCTAAATTTTATTTTCACAGTTTTATTTTGTTTTTGACGTGACAACGTCTTATAATTCGATCGAGATGGCTGCCCGCACCAAAAACATGACTCATGCGGCGTTACCTCGCCTGCCGTGACCTCGCTCTGAGGCGTTCCATTTAAGGCTTGAAGTGCAAGCGAGAGCACGGAGCGAGGGACAAAGAGGCACAATAGGCCTCCGCGTTCGGCAGCGTTCGAAATCTGTTTCTCTCCTACTTGAGTGAGCGGTCCGCGTGGACAGCTGCTATACAATAATACATTTACATATTTTCGTCAAGTATAAAGTGCAGTGAAAAGTGAATGTGGTGTCAATTGTTTATAGCAACGATAATTGCGAACCATTCCATCAGTATTTTCTTATGACGCTGTCACATTTAACTATCGTCAGTAAATCGACTTTGCAGACAACCGATTTTTTTGTTTATACTTGTAGCTATCTAAATTTAAAAAAAATATTTTATTTATTTTCACAGTCAACGCACTATAATTATTTGCTCCTCCGCCCGTGTTCCTTAAGCTATTTTTAGAAACGAGTAACGAGAGTGTGTGCATACCACGAATTGACTTTGATAAAATTTAGTTTCCATCATTAGTTTATTACCTTATATTAAAATACATTCCAGGAAGCGACCATTCACATTTTACATACTTTTTATCAGTGGTGACTCGTCAGTAAAAAACATTTGTCACGTTATTGTACTTAAATTTTTATAAGAGTGAAAAAATGTTAAGAAATAAAATATTGGCCCACTAATATTTCGTTACATTCGTTTTCGTCTTAATGTTTTTTGCAAGGTCCCTGAGACCAATGTCGAGCACTGGTACAAACAATAATTTCGAGCCCCCTTAACGAAATTGTTAGTTTTTTAAAATATTTTAAATGCATAATAACGAATAAGGTTCTTTTTTACTTATATTATTAGTAGCGTTCAAGGTCACGTTGTTGAAAAACGAAAAAACATGAATGATAACAATAATTAATTGATCATGTCATTTTTAAAAGTAAGCTGAAAGTTCCTTAATAAACTTAAACACTGTACAATACACTAGGAGATAAAGATAGTACATATTTAAAAGCTATATTTATATTAAAGTTATTAAAACAAGGATTTTTTAACTGCAAAGGGTTAAAAAAACTGCAAAGGGTGGGCGCGCTTGTGGCAGCTCCGGTTGTACCGGCAAGCGTCGATCTCCGGAGTTAAGCAGTGAAGTGCGCGCCCATAACTTGGATGGGTGACCGGCATTGTGGGTTTTGGGCAACGGCACGCGGTGTTCTGCTCGGGGGTGAACAAACGGACCGAGCAACAACCATCCAAGTTATGGAATGAATGGTGTGTGAATGGGAAGGAGTAGGGGTCAAGGTACAATAAGCCTTCAGGCTGCAGTGCATCACTTAGGGGGCGGTCGGCGGGCCTGGGTGGGATGACCCCGAAAGGGCGAAAAAAAACTGCAAAGGATTCAACGCATGATACAACGAATATATATGCTGCGTCCACACTTGCAACAATTAGCCGCGCCGAATAGCGCGCCACATAGCCACACATAGCAGACGTGAACGTGGACGGAATTCACGGCGTTTCAAGATCCTGGCGAATGATTCCGGGGTGATTCAGAGCTTGTCGGTTTTTGCATCAAAGGAGCGCTCAAATAGGTTCGTCTGTTTGGACCGATGTTTGGCGAATTGTTGCAAGTCTGGACGCGGCATTATACTCATTGTATCATGCGTTAAACCCCTTGCAACCGGTCACACATGGCGATTTAGACCTAATTAAGGTCTGGCTACACATAGCGAGTTAGATCGAATTAAGGTCTGGCTACACATAGCCGCACCATTGCCGCACCAAGCCCGGATTTACAATGATAGAGGAAAGTAGGACAGATTCATTCTTAAAAATTCAAAAGCACTTTTCATGCCCTCAAAAATATAAAAAGCATTTTTGTCGAACTAAGTCTATTGTTCTATGTTTGTATATCTCCTTGTTTAAATAAAACAGATTTTCCCTCTTATCTCTGTTCTTTTTATCCAAACTTTGGGCTTAGTATACCTATGTAAAACTGTGTTACCTTATTTGTTAAGGTTTATTTGACGATCAGGTGTTATTTGAAGCGTATTATAACAGACTCATATTACTACACTATTATTAAATATAAAACTTTTTGCACCGCATCCCCCTACATTTCACCAGCGAGACCCCCGGCTGCGGGTTCGTTGCGGTTGTGTGTGGCCAGACCTTTACTGGTGTTTTAACTATTATTACCGTACACATAAATTAAATTAGTAATTAGTAATATAATTAACTTTGTTATTACCGGTTGAATTAAACTGAATATACTAATGGGGAAGTAGTAGCTAAAGCAGACTACAGGCAAGTATAATTTTTGATTATGAAAAAGCCCTCTCAGCCCCCGTCACATTTACCTTTATTTACAATAGAATAGAAAATACCTCGAAATAACTTAGTCACTTTATTTTGTATGTTTATGACAGCCTATAAAGCCTGAATTAAAGCCAATGTAAGTACTATGTACCTTTTTTAAAGTTGGGCCCTTGTTCTTTATTACTGCGCATCTATGGTTTCTCCATTATCCCAAAGACCTCTTTAGCTACTTCTAAGGAAGCTCTATAATATAACGAATCTAAATCACTGTAAGTAAAGTTTATTTTTAACAATTATTTTTATTTTCGTTGTAATTGACCGTATTACACCGATTTCGTTCCAAACCAAGGATCAATAGGGTCCGTCGACTAAATTAAGGATCATTTTCCCTTTATAAATTTAAATAAAGAAGCCTAAAAATATATCAACAACAAAAAAGAATTATTTAGTAGTTTAAATCTTTATTGACCACCCTGTAAAGTTCATACCTATACCTATTTAGCTTTTAGCTGTACTTTACTACGCAAATGAATCTTTTTATAAAAACATACAAACTTTGTTCCATTCACATCGCAAAATTACCATATATGGTTTTTTTCTAGGCTATTGCTACAGACAGTGGCGGTGCTAGGCGTAGGCGGCGTGTGCGGTCGCCTACGGTTCCGCGCCTAAGGGGCCTCGCGCCTGAGGGGTCTCGCGCCTAAGGGGCCTCGCGCCTAAGAGGCCTTGCAAAGAAATGAAATGTGGAGAATTAAATTGTCAACCATGTTACTATGCGTAAGTGTGTGTTCGATGCGATAAACATTTTTTTTATTTTTAGTGTTCTTATTCAGACGAACATGTTTAAGTAAGCAAGTCTAATAGAAAGGATATAGCTATATCGCATCATTTATGTTCTATGTGCCTTTTTTTGGTTCGGTATAAAATAATTGGTTTTCCCAAAGAAAAGAGAGCCGAGCTAATACAACTTCGCCTACGCCTATGTTTGTCCATGTTGTTACGCCACTGACTACAAATAATAATGCATGCCACTGCTACTAAGACTAAGAAATCAGTAGCAATACTAAACTAAACTGGCTTAAAATTGGGTTTCGATAAGAGATTTATTGCCCTTAATTTTTGCTTCTGTAATATCCATATGATTTATTTCTTTTCAACCCTCATACCCCAAATTGCCTTAGTTTACGACACCCTGGTCTAGACTACAATAAAATAATTACTACGCCATCAAAAGAAGCTATAAATCTTGTAACCCTATAGGTTAAAGTGCAGGGATTTTAAGGAGTACTGTTATAATGCTATGTATTAGATTCGTTCAGAAGAAGGGAGTGAATATGATTTAGATAAGATTTTTAATCTCCAAATACAAATCAAGTGTAGCTTAATATTATTTCCGAATAAGATTTCATTCGCAAGGAAACCAGAATCTGTAATTTGACATAAAATTCCCACGAAGACAATTTCTACACAACACAGTGGCGCATACACTAGTATACAGATATGAGTACTAGGGAGTATGATAATATAAACATACAAAAATTCAGGATAACGGGAGCTGCCGCAATGGATTTCTCGAAAAGTCAGCTTTGAAATATTTTGAAAATTCGGTAATAATATAAAGTCAGTGTGGGACATACAACTAAAATATTTTGACAGCTCTACTACTTCCGGTTATACCGGAATTAATGTCATCTTTCTTATTTTAAATGGAACACCCAATATATTATTTATTTTTAGATTCTGCTTTGAATTTTAAACATAATTTATGTATAATGTTCTATACCTAAATCCAACCGTTTTTGACTTATTTTAAATTTTATGTCAAGTTTGCAACCCATTACATAACCATCAATTTCTTTAGCTCAAAAATAGTACTTGCAATTTCTAATCACTCATAAATTAATATATATATATATATATATATATATATATATATATATATATATATATATATATATATATATATATATATATATATATTAATCGTTCCGGAGTATTACTTTCAAACTGTAAAGCTACCAAAATAGGTTGCTGCGACACATGGCCCGCTGAAAAATTTTGATTCAATGCTATTACTCCCTTTTTATTTTAAGTCTAAAATCTTTACTACCTTTAATTTGACTTCTCTAGTGCTTAAATGATTAATTTACCTTTACTACCCAGAATTACCACAATTTACGACACCGTAATTTTGACTGCAATAAAATAATAACTATAATCTGAAATGAAGCCATAAATCTTTTTACCCGGGATGATTTCCTTCGTCAATAGACCGGGGTATTTAAGTTATCCGCACTTTAATAAAATTTGTTTTCCTTTTGAGTGACTAAATTTAATATGATTATAATATATAGTAAATGCCCTTAATAATTAGAGACATTTTGCACCCCTTATTTTGCAATTCCGTTGTGGTTAACGTTATTCTGAGACTGCGCAGTAACGCAAACATGATTCGTTATCGTTATTAACCATACCGGACTCCTTTAATTACGGATGAATACCGAAGAGCTTATCGTTATCGTTAAACTGTGTAGTTTGCCGGATTGTAGAAATTTTAATATCAATTATTTAAAAGGTTAAAATTTTATTGCCCTATTAATTAAAATATCATTTATACAAAGGCTCTAATTAGAGAAAAATCTATAGCAGTAATAAAAATCAAATAGTGTTAAAAAATTCAAAAGGACTTGCACTTTTACGGATATTCTAAATCAATAATTAATTTAGATGTTACAATCTGGCACACTTGCTTTTATTCTACTACCAAACTTAACCTTACTTTTTGTGTTTTGCTTATACTGTATTGTTTGCATATATTTAAATATCAATTTATATCTTATGAAGAATAAAAGTAAATACTGATTTTTCGTTTACTTTAAAATCGGTGAACCACAGGCAAAAATAAGGTTATGTGTCGAAAGCGCAGACGCAAGATAAATTTCTTAAAAGAGGCTGCAAAATATCTGTCTTAAACTGCTGCCGTAATCGTTATGTTTAATAACGATAACCATAAGGACGCCAAAAACGTCTGTTATTTTAAGAGGTGCAAAATGTCTCTATTATTTTACAGTTTGACAGACTTTTGCGTAACTTTTGTTAAATTCTTGCTGTCTGAAATTTATTGCTGCAGTGTGTCTTAAGCATAAGTGTTACTAACAAATTAAAAGTTAAAACAATTATTAAATTTTAATTTGTATAATTCTTAAGAACAAAATCGCAAAAAATATAACTTTATTAGTTTGGAAATGTGGCCATAGAAATTAGGTATTAAGATAATTATTTAAAGTACCGCCATTTTGTAGTAGGCAAAGTTATCGACTCTATATTCTACGGTTATAAAATATGTGTCAGGAGCTTTAAAATAATGTGCCACAAGGCCTCCTTTGTAATATATTTTTTCCCAAGATGGCGCCAAGTCGTTATTTTGAAATTTTCATTAGTCAGATTTACTCCAAAATATAGCATTTATTATAGTATTTCAGCATAATATAAGATCAAAGCAACAAAATTTTAAAAACACTCTGTATTTTCAAAACGAACCAAAAAACCGTTGAATTTGTTTTAAAAACCAAAATCAGAAATTGCGCAATCAGATTCGTTCTATCTCTTTTAGTTTTCGCTATACCCCAGTGGCGATGCTAGGAGGGGGAGAGTGGCCCGGGCCACCCCTGGAAAATTAGTGCGCCAAGGTTGAAGGTAAGAAAGAAAGAAATAGGTAGTATATATTAGAAGTATATACAGGGTGTTATGGAAATACTTTAATATATTTAAACCCCAAAATCCTTGTGTAAAAATAAATTGAATAAAAATTATTAAAAATGGCGGACCACCATAAATAACAGTGATAATGAACCCCAAAATTTTACGATTAAAAAGCAAACCCGCTACTGACCAGCTCTTTAAATCCCTTTAAATACATATGTTTACCTTCTGTCGCTGTCAAAACAGCTGAAAGCAGTTATAACACGTGGTTAAGTCAACAAGCTTGAGAAAAGTTGCCAAATTTATTTTGTTCTTTACCAGTTTATCTATGGGTTTTGCTGTTTCAATTCGATCAAACGAAAAACTTACATGATTACACAAATTATCCTTTATTACGCTACTAGGTTGTTTGAGCGTATAATGAATGTAAAGGTTACTTTTTCCACAAATCAAGTAAGTACACTTTTTAGGTGGTTAATTACTTTACAAACTTTTTAAACACTGCGACGCGACACGTATGCGCACAAAGAATTGAATTAAAATACACAAAACGGTATTTTTATTGCAAAACACTATTAAAAACAAATTTTACTGTGCTTTTAAATAAAGTTTTTGTTACATTTCGCTTTTCTTTCATCAAAATTAAGAGTTGACAGACGACAGGTGGTTTACACAAGATCGTTTGACTAGGTAAGGTTGCCTCATTACGTCACATATGTACCGCACTGCTGGTTCTCTGACGCCAACATAGCAAACAAAGAATAATCATTGTTAAATAATTTATTAATAGGAAATAAAGAAGTTACGGTAACAACTGGAATTAACAGTATTTAAAAGTATTTCTTTAATATTGACAAAAACACAAACTACACTGTTAAAAACTTCATTAAATAATGAGCAAAATACATATGTGACGTATGGTCCGCCATATTGCAAGGCTTACGAGGCAACCTTACCTAGTCAAACGATCTTGGTTCACACGAGAAAAGAGTACAAAAGATTATTCCCTATGAGACAAATGTACAAAAAAAACTACGGTAATTGTACAGAAAGTGTCCGCAACCCGATTTTAACCAAATTTGGTATGTTGGGTTTGGGGCATGATCACGAATCTGAACGAAATGTTTAGTCGGAAATGTTTGGTTTCAGAGATAATCATCATCAAAGTTGGCATTTAAACTAACCTTATTTTCACCATTATTCACCCCTCTTTGCATCACAATTCTTGATTTAAAGCTAAAGTGGCCCACAATATTTGATTTTCACCTTTTAAAACCCCGTGTTTCTATGTTTTTTACACCTTTTATCAAATAAATTGGGAAGGGTCCCTTTAAAAACGTTGCAACCGTGCATTCACTGCTCCACTGCCTCCACCATATCTCTGCTACGATTAAAAACACTTGAAAGCGAAGCTATGCAATTTAATTCAAAAAAGTGTAAAATACGTAGAAGAATGAGGTTTTAAAAAGGTGAAAATCAAATATTGTGTACCACTTTAACTTAAAATCAAGAATTGTATGCCAAAAGAAGGGGGAATAAAGTGAAAATGAGGTTAGTTCAAATGCCAACTTTAATGATGGATATCTCGGAAACAAATGTATCCGACTAAAAATTTTTTCAGATCCGTGATCAGCGCCACAAACACAGGTGTTTTTACAGGTTAGATGTTTTTGCAAGAAATTTATTGCAATTTATTCTAACATTTTTGCAGTTTGCACGTAACTGGGTTTATCAATTTACTGAAACTTGTAAGTTCAATTCTTTTTAAACCGTTTTCTTTGTCTCATGTTGTTCTGGTTATGGGCGATAAAATGATACTTACAGCGAATTCTTTTGGTTAAACTAGGTGCTTTCAATTTAATTAGGTTTTTTTAATCAAAATTTTTTACTACAAAATGCAGGGTTTGTTTTTTCTTTTGATAATTCATAAAAGCTTGATGTCTAGGAACTTATTACCGTGGGTATAAAAGTAGACGGCATATTTAACATACCTTAGGGATAAAGGAGCCGAAGTGGACATTTTGGGCTTCTTCAGATGTACGGTTACAAAATGCATGAAACAATTACTTTGTGTTGCTATATTACTGTACATCTCATTGGTACGGAAGAGAAGGGAAGTTTATGGTGAAAGTGTAAAGAGTGTACTCGTGAAAATAAAAGTACTTTCCAGCCAAGAAAAAATCCTAGCCTTCTAAAAGCTGTTGTAGCTCTAAATGTTATTTAAGGTTATTATTTAATGTAACGCCTACGCCGCTCATAAGTAGATAATAAAAATTGGTTAATTTTTTTATGCCGGTATATTATTGTCCTCTATTGTGTGCTTTGAAATCTACGATAAAATGGTGGTGCCCTCTGGATAACATTATTCAGTCGTTAAATGGGTTTAACATCTAAAAATCTGGCACCCACGGTACTTAGTACTTAGCTTTTGTGCTACTAACATGGACTGCCATAAACATAAAAAAACTAAATATACTAAATGTACTAGATGTAGTACAATTGTACAGCTGAACATCGCAAATTCGCGTTGTTGTTGTCAAGGAAGCCGGCATGATTTAACTGACCAATAAGAAGGCTTCCTTATGTTATGCAAGGTTACAGAAAGACGAAATTCGCTTGCCCTGGTTTGCGTTTTAAATAATATTGCGAAGAATTTACCAAATTGTGCGTTTATTAAGTTTTGCATTTTGTTTTAATTTACGTAAAATGCAACGAAATTCAATCGAGTTGACTGACATGGTTTTGTGTTATTGGGAAGCTAGGCAAAATGCTCGGCAAGCCGGGGAACTATGAAAGAGTTTGTTTATAGTGAACCCATTAACAGTTTAAAACAGTTGCGAAATCGTGTGGAACTAGCGGCTCAGCAAATAAGGAACAATGAAAACATTTTTGCGCGTGTGAGAAACAGTATGCAGCGGAAAATAAATGCATGTTTGGAATCAAAATTTAGAACATATTCCGTATTGAAGGTAAATCGACCTTTATTTAAATATTTTTTGTTACAATTTATTTTGATATAAGGCTTTTAATAATTTTTTAAAGTAAATTTATAAAAAAATAGAATATAATAACATTTTACCTTTTTATTCTATTATGTATTTATATCGTTTATTGGGTATAAAATAGGACGTTTGGCAACATCGCAAACAAATAGGTCTACTGTCTGTGTTTATAGTATTTACGTAACCAGGGACGTAGCAGATAGGTGAAAGAAGGTATTTTACAAATTGTAAAAAAGTTTGAATTAAACAAAAAAGTACTCAGTGTGTCTCTACACTGTCCCAGGAGTCACCCATTTCAATATATTAAAGTATTTCCATAACACCCTGTATATTAGAAGTCGGGATACAAAGGAAAAAGTACAAAGGAAAAAAAAGTAGTGGGGATTTTGTTTTATTAAGGGATACTAAAATTGTTTTGGGATACAAAGGAAAAAAAGTAGTAAAGATTTTTTTGCTCCTCAAAATTATTGGGGGATAATAAAATGATTGTGAATTACGAAAATGTGTTTTTTTGCTCCTCAAAATATTGGGGGACAATAAAATTATTGTGAATTACGAAAATAATAAAAGTTTTTGTACTTTTAGGGTGAGGGCCTTTTTTGCTTATAAAAATTATTGGGGAACAATAAAGGTTTTTAATTTTTACCCCGCCACCGTAAAGCAAAAGCTGGTGTTGCCACTGCTATACCCTGCAAGGTCAACGAAAAGGCGCCACCCTATATCACGTGTATGTGTAGACCACAGCCATTAACACCAAATGCATTAGTTGAAATTTTTACGCTCACTTCTTTTTTGTATGAAAACATCGTCGTTTTCGACATACAGCTTTCTCTTATTCCACACACATTTCAATAAAAAATTCACTTACTTTTATAAAATCGTCAATTGCATTAATATAAAAATTTAATTTCCTTCAAAGACACGCTCCACTAAGACAAGACACCCTCTCATCCCGTACCGTACAAATAAAGAGACGATTTATTTTTCCGTTGTAAGACGACACAACCGTCCCTAAAGCCTACGTCTGCTACCTACGAAATCCCGTTTAGTTGCGACCTACGCCATTGATTTACTCCACGTTCGATACGGCGTAGAAATATCAAGGGCATGTCGAGACTGCCGCAGTCTGGCGGTAAAATCCAGATCTAGTTGATGCATTTCGGTTGAGTTGGCGGTGCAACGGCGAAATTTCAATCCAAAGACAACGTGGTAGTTATCAATTGGTTTTATTTTTTTTTATATAAATGTTGATCAATGGAAAACAAAGTGATAATACTTATCAATCTAGAATTCGTAAGTAAAAAAATGTGGCTCTGATTTTAATTTTCAGGTTATGTTCCAAAATAGACTAGTAAGTTTAATGCGCATTTACCAATTTCTTTCATTGTAGGTTTTTTCTAAGGTGCAATTTGGCAATAATAATTATTTTTTTTACCAATGACTTATTCGCGTTTATTTATTACATTTTTTTAAACGAATTTACAAATATTTAACATATTCGCGTTTCAGATTAAGAAACAGAATGTTGCAACACGGCCAATCAGCTGATTAAAATGGGTGTTTAGATTCCAAATGGCAAAAAATATTCGCAGAAAATACACGACTTTTTGTTTGTATCTTGGCTAGAAACCAGAACTTTTAAAAACAAGGCATGACATTAAAAAATAAAATAAATAAAGGACACCGCACTAACCTTATGGATTTTGGGTCCCAGTCGAATTGGCTGAAAACTCAGTATGTTATAGTCCTCGACTATCTGATCAAAAGTTATCATTGGCCAAAAGTGATGCAATGATTAGTTTTCAAGATATACAGGGTGTTCCATTTTGATTGAAACTGCGGGATATCTCAGTTATTATTAAAGATAAAACCTTGCAGTTATTGCGAACTTGAGCTACTTTTTTGTGAAACAAAAGATGTCATAAACAAAGCCGTCATAGCCCCTCTTGGTTTTTGAGCTACAGGGCAATATTAAAAATATTGCATTTTCAGGTTCCCTTTATATCTCAGTTAGTTAACTCACAACTTATCAGAAAAGTAAAAACAGATTCCTATATAACTTTTTACGTAGAATACAGTGGCGTAGACAGTATTATTCTATATGTTATTCTTCTTGAACTATTGACCAGTATTGGTTTTTTTCTAAAAATTAAATTTTAAATACCTTTTAAAATAACTTTTTAAAATAACTTTTTTAGATATCATACTAAGTTACTTCACTTTTGATGTGGTAATTAAATAATTTAATTTTTATTAATTATTCCCCATACGACGCCCGTAAGCCAGATGTTATAAATGATTTTAGGATACTGGATAAGCAGAGGTGATTAAAAAAAACATATAATTTAAAAAATAAAAAATGCATATTTATGTGTTCAATTTTTTGGCGGTCACTGTATATCTTGGGAACTATTCATTGATCAGAAAGTCAGGAACTACAAAATACCAAATTTTTAGCCAATTCGACTGGGACCCAAAATTCATAAGTGTTAGGTTTGAATTTTAGCGCCACAAGTTGCGCATTGGCGTTTGAGACTTTCTGTTCTTGTTGCGGAAGTCCGGCTTTTATAGTGCACATGCACAGGGGAGCCAGTTGTTGCTTAGCCTTTAAGTGAGTTGCATATGTGTCGTAGGTTAGAAAAACTTTGTGAACAATGTGAACACTTTACCAAAGAATTAATAAATAAATCCATAGTACAGATTAAAGAGTCGTTATTATTCATAAACTTAACAATTGGCGACGAGGACAGAGCCTGGGAGCAAAAGAAATCCTGGTATTAAGAATCCACTAGCCACGAGGCCACCGAGAAAAACAAAATGGCCGGGCCAAGTGGTATTGTTGGTAGAGTAGAAGAATTCCGCCCAAACGAGGATGACTGGGTAATATACGAAGAGCGACTAGAGCAGTATTTCATTGCCAACAGCATAACCGACGATAAACTAAAAGCAGCAACCTTATTAAGTCTGGTAGGCGATGAAACCTACAAATTGCTAAGGGATTTAAGTTTTCCTAAATATCCGAAAGATAAGAAATTCAATGAAATAACGGAATTGTTAAGGAAGCAGTATTGCCCGCAAGTATCAGTGTTTAGAGAGAGAAGAAAATTTTACGAAGCTGTGCAAGGAGAAATGGAGCCAATCCGGCAGTGGTATGTGCGGTTGAGAAAGATGGCGATAAATTGTAAATTTGGTGAACAATTGTGCGAAATTCTAAAAGACAGATTTGTCGCAGGATTAAAAAGGGGAAAATTCTGGATAGGATCTGTGAAGAGAGTGAAAGTTCGGAGTTACAAGTGATCGTAGATATCGCCCTTAAAAAGGAATCCGCCATGACATCCGATTCATCAGAAGCAAGTGTAAATTACGTGGGAAAAAGAAGCAAAAACTTTGGCAACATGGCAGGAGGCGTTCCTACCACCAGCAACAGCAGCTAGCGCCAGCAAGGCATGCAACACGTCATGCTTTCGCAATGACAGGCGCGCCAACGGCGTGCGCCACCAGCTGACTTCCAAGGAGCAATGGCAGGTGACAGATAGACATCATGGCCGAAAAGATGATGAATTTGGTAAAAGACAAATCTTGTGTAAAATATGTGGAAAAAATCACGTTAATCCTTGTAAGTACGCAAACTATAGGTGTAATCAATGTAAAAAGATAGGACATTTAGAAAATGTATGCACAAATAATAACATAAAAACACATAACCTTATTGAAGTACAAAATCAAAACATGGATGATTTGTTTGTTTATGATGATAAAGATATTTTTATTTTAGATAAAAACACTGATAGGTTTAATAATGATTTTAAATTAAATGTTTTAATAGAAAATAAGCCCTTAGAAATGATTGTAGACTCTGGTGCAGCAATATCTACTTTGAACTTGGAGAATTTTAACAAATATTTTAAAAATTGTAAATTGGTTACTGATAATGTAGTTGTAAAAGGTTTTAACGGTCAATGTTTAAGGCCGAAAGGTTATTTTAATGGTATGGTTACCTATAAAAATGTAAATAGAATGATAAAATTGTATGTTTTTGACAATGACAGACCTAATCTTTTAGGAAAAGATTTTTAAGTGTTTTTAATTTTAAATTGAGTATGGTAGAAATAAATAAACTTGACAAATTAGAAAATAATCTAATTGACAAATTTCCTGAAGCATTTTCAGAAAAGTTGGGTGTTTATAAGTTTGAAAAATTAAATTACCTTTAAAATATAATGTTGAACCGATATTTTGTAGACCGAGACCTGTGCCTTTTGCATATAAGATACCAATCGAAAAGGAGTTGGAGAAGTTAACGGAACAAGGAGTTATACAACCAGTGATGTCCAGCGCATGGGGAACTCCGATAGTCCCAGTGATTAAAGCAGACGGAGGAATAAGGATTTGTGGAGACTATAAATCAACGATAAATAAGTATTTTGAAAATGTAAGATTCCCATTGCCAAGAATCGAAGAGGTCTTGCAAAAATTAAACGGAGGTAAAATTTTTAGTAAATTAGATATGAGTAAAGCTTATGCGCAGTTTGAATTACATGATGAAGCACAGGAATTAACAGCATGGTCGACCCATAAGGGTATCTTTAAAATGTTGAGAATGCCTTATGGCATTTCTCCAGCTAGTGCAATATTCCAACAGAAAATCGAAATGCTTTTACAGGGTTTACCTGGGGTATGTAATTATTTAGACGATATTTTAATAATGGGGGCAGATATGCAAGATCATATTAATAACGTAGAAAGAGTGCTGGAAAAATTGCAGAAAGCAGGGTTAACATTGAATAAAGATAAATGTGAATTTTTAGAAGCGAATTGGAATTTTTAGGACATAAAATTTCAGCTGAGGGAATCACAAAAACCGAAACAAAAATTAAAGCAATATTAAACGCGCCAATACCCACAACAGTAACACAAGTAAGATCATTTTGTGGTTTGGTAAATTACTATAGCAAATTTGTACCTCGGTTAGCGGAAATTTTATGTCCCATCTACAAATTGTTACAGAAGGGGTATAAATTCGATTGGAGTAAAGAATGTCAGAATGCCTTTCATAAAATAAAGAAATCCATAGCCGATAATATGACTTTTAACTCATTTTGACCCTAATAAAACTACCATTTTAGTAACTGATGCCTCAACGGACGGATTATCTGCGATTCTACTGCAAAAAGAAGGAAACATAGAAAGACCGATCGCATGCATGTCCCGCACACTGATGCCAAATGAGAAATCGTATGCAGTAGTGGACCTAGAATCAGCAGCAGTGGTCTTCGGGCTCAAAAGATTTAGTCAATATCTACAAGGACGTAAGTTTATTTTACGAGTCGATCATAAGCCATTGTTGGGATTGTATGGTGAAAACAAAGGAATACCACAAAGACATCGAGACAGATTGCAAAGATGGGCCTTGTTCATGTCAGCATTTGACTATCAGATGGAATTTATTAGTGGTAAGCGTAACTATTTTGCAGATTATTTGTCGAGAGCACCGTTAAAGGCTACTACCCTGTTAAATGATGATATAACATACCTAAATTTTGTAGAAAAGGCAGCTGATTGGCCAGTTGACAATAAAAGAATAGCTTTAGAGACAAAAAAATGTAAAACATTGCAAATTATTTTAAAATATATTAAGGATGAAAGTTGGCCAGATAAAAAAGGTATAAAAAAAGAGCTCTTACCTTATTTTTTTCGTAAAGAGGAACTTAGCACCTTGAAAGATTGTATTTGGTGGGGGAAAAGAATAGTTATTCCCGAATCATTAAAAGAAGAAATGTTAACTGAGCTACATGCTGCTCATTTGGGAATAGTTAAAACAAAATCAACAGCTCGTTCATATTTATGGTGGCCTAATATTGACAAAGACATTGAAGCTAAAGTAAAAAGTTGCATAGGATGTGCCAAAGTGCTACCAGACCCACCAAAGACAGAACTGACACCATGGCCAGTAGCTAAGAGACCATGGGAAAGAATTCATATAGATTTTCTGGGACCAAAGTTTAATAATTACTTTCTTTTAGTGACAGATGCCTATTCAAAGTGGGTTGACGTATTTATAGTAAAGACGATGACATCGACAGAAACAGAAACTAAACTAAGAAAACTGTTTGCAGATTTTGGGTTGCCAGAAGAAATAGTATCAGACAACGGAAGAGCTTTTGTGTCAGACCAAATGCAGAACTTCTTCAAGAAAAATGGTATACGCCACACAACAACACCACCGTTTAACCCTTCATCAAATGGTGCTGCAGAGAGAAATGTACAAACGTTCAAGAGAAAATTAGAAGCAGCATTATGTGACCCAAAAACAAGAGCGTCCAATTTAGATATACTGATCTCGAGGTTTTTGTTGCATTATAGGAATGCAGAACATAGCACGACAGGGGAAAGTCCAGCCTACAGAATGTTTGGGAGAAGGTTAAGGACTAGATTGGATTTATGCATAGAAATAAAAGACGAAAGCCCCACAGAAAAACTGCTACAGAACCATCAACCAGTAAAATCAAGAAGATTACGAGAATTTGAAAAGGGAATAACAGTTTGGATACGAGATTACAGAAAAGTAAATACGAAAGAATGGATAGAAGCTGTAGTACTCGAGAGAACGGGGAGGTCAGTATACCTTTGTAAAATTAAGGACGGAAGGGTATGGAAAAGACACACAAACCAGATAAGAGAAAGACACTGCAGGACGGAGTGGAAAGACCAACAGTCACCCTACAAAGCATCGGAAAACAGTCTCACACCGAGACGCAGGAAGAAGAAGCGGGGGTAGGAAAAGGAAGCCCTAATTGCGATAATAAAGGGGCACAGGTTGAGCGATTAAATCCTAAAATTGCTTTACATGTAATAGAAAAACCAAATATAAATGTCCAAACGTGTAGTATATCTAATCAGGAAAATTTGTCAAGTTTTAATAATGATAATTTTACAGAAAATATGTCAAATAGTAGGCTTACAAATGTAATTAGTCCTAGTGATTCTTGTACTGTTATAAATGATAAAGATAATGATAGGAATGTTGAGGTAATAGAACAAACTTCGGCCACAAGAACAGAAAGAATAAAGAGGACACCCTTAAGGTTTAAAGATTACAAAATATTTTAAGGGTGGAGGTGTTAGGTTTGAATTTTAGCGCCACAAGTTGCGCATTGGCGTTTGAGACTTTCTGTTCTTGTTGCGGAAGTCCGGCTTTTATAGTGCACATGCACAGGGGAGCCAGTTGTTGCTTAGCCTTTAAGTGAGTTGCATATGTGTCGTAGGTTAGAAAAACTTTGTGAACAATGTGAACACTTTACCAAAGAATTAATAAATAAATCCGTAGTACAGATTAAAGAGTCGTTATTATTCATAAACTTAACAATAAGGTTAGTGCGGGGTTCTTTAAATAATTTATTGGTCAGGCAAAACGCTACTCGAATACTAATCGTCGGGCGTGGACGGAGGTAATTTGGGCGCAAAGCTCATTAACAAGATTTGCGACACAGGTAAACTGGGCGCAAACAATTATGGAGCCTCATAATCCTATAGGTATTCTGGGCGCAATTTAATTTAATAAAAAATACCTATTACGGTACCTAACTGAATTAATTTGGGTTTAATTAAGAAATTTAAAAAAAGCTTTGCTTTCCAAAGTAATAATAGGTTTGTTCCAGCAGAATGTTGGGAACATGTTAGCAACAATCGTAAAACTCTGAAATTGTTACAAACATTAGTCAGAAATGTTGGCAACAGTTTACTGCTAGAACGAAAAATAAACAAGGCGTGCATACTGCTTACTCCCCAATACAAAAAAGTTATGTTAAAAATTTGTCAGTAATGTTTGAAGAAAGTTTGCAAACTTTTCAAACAGTTTCCCACATGTTTCCAATATCTTAAAACTACTGCTGGAACAACAAACAATTGTATAAAGTTACAAACATGGCACTGCTGGAACGATAAATTTGACATGCGCAGAATCCAAACGGTTGCAAACATTTCTGACAGCCTGCTGGAACAAACCTAATAACAGAATTATTGTAATGCAATAAGATTGTCTCCGATTTAAGAGTCTTTACACATAGGTTTTATTTTATTACCCGAAGGCGACCCCCGTCCAATTTACCTATAAAATTAAACGACCCTTTTGCGTATGCAGGTAAGGAAGTCATTTTCGCGCCCAGATTACCGCCACCGTCGGGCGTATGGGGAAAACGGAAACAGGCTTGAACCACCTTCACCACCATCAATTTTTTAAGGTTTAAAAATATTCCTTGGAGGTAAAATTTTCACTAAAAGATGTATTAGTCATCATATTCTACCAAAATCAACTATTAATTTCTTACCTACTAAAAACGCGACATTTTTTTCGATATTTATTAATAAAGTGAATTTCTAGTAAATATGATGGGAATGTTAAGTTTGCTATAAGAGTAGTACGCACTGGGCACTGCCAAACACCGGAACAGAGACAACAAAAGCCTAGTTTACACCGCGAGGACCAATTAGATCCGTGGACTGAACCCAGGACTTAGTTTTGTTAGTTCACTAGTGTTTATACCTACTTAGTTTATGGATCAATTTAATTCACGTTTAATCCTAGTACCAAAATGACAGCTGAGCATATGACCACAACCTAACCTCGTTTTTTATCTTTTAAAACTGTATCGCTTTTTAAATTCCATTTGAAAAAATTTGAAAAACAGTTTTGGTTAATAATTAACAAAATTTTAAAAATATAAACAAACAACAAAATTATTAGGGGAAGACCGAAATTCAACGTCTTTTTCGTCGAAATGCGCACTGTCAAAGATCAAGGCTGTCATTTTGGTCCACTAAAAAAGTCCGACGTGTTTACACCAAGGAAAATCATATTTGGTCACCCCCATTTGAGAAGGACTGAATTGGAGTAGCAAATTTTAATACTCAAGTGTTTACACCGTGAATAAAGTACGCGTGACGTCATTTAGACCCCGAACTAAAAATTTGGTCCTCCCGGTGTAAACTAGGCTAATGAGACGATAGCTGCTGGGCCTTCCTTGTCTGTCTTCAAGGAAGGCAAACGCAGATGGCGCGTGAGTCGACTTTATCGTTTGCCTGCCAAATTCAAATTATATAGCTGTGCTATTTTTGTCCTTAACAAACAAAAACAAGTACCTAACCTTGTTTTTGTTTCCTACTTATATAAAATATTGGGGTTTAGTTCAATAATTACACACACCTTATTAAAAATGTCATTTATTTGGTTTTTATAAAGATTTTTTCTTACAGATAACCATGTCAATATTACCTTAAATTATCTGTTGAAAAGCACAAATTTAATATATACACCGTGATCACTAATAAAAGTCAATAATCAAAGTCCAATTAAAGGTAAAAAACCACGAAACACACAATAAATCACAGAAAATGTAAACAAACTGTCCAAACAAATCGGCCATTGAAAAATATCAAACACAAATATCGATTAACATTTCGGCGTGAAAGTTGTCAAGTTAAAAATATTCGATTCATGGTATATTTTCTTTCTCTTAATTAGATGTGAGCCAAAAAAGGACATTAAAGTTTACATGCAGAAATTGTAAACAACTTGGCAACCAGGGCAAAGCGATGATTGCTCCATCTACGATAGCCTGCCATGATGAAAGACAAAGACATATTTATTGGAACTTGCGTTAAACCAGAAAGAAATAAATACAATGGACAAATTGTTAGGACCAGTTACTCGTCTCATTCTTGTCTCTGACCGGAACGACAAATCACACTGCCACGTCAAAGTGACGCAGCTTATTTGTTAATTCTGTAAACTTTGTCAGGGCGGCCGGCCTTTTACTTTAGGCATTAGTATGGGCGTTCTAAACTTCCACTAGCACAAGCTGCATCTAAGCCGTTAAAAGTCATTAGTCATTTGTATTATATCTAGAAAATAAAGAAAATAGTTCTTTTAATCTTTGTAATGTAAGAAGCTTATATTTAATGCAGGACCGTAATGTCATAATCAGTCTCTGGCCAATTCAATCAAATATTAATTTCGAAAAAGTAATTAATCTTCTTTATGTATTATTATTTAAAATATATATATATTTATCCAACACTTACATATAATATCTACATAATTGATCAGATTTTGAGGATATAAAGTGTACTATAAGTCACTAGTGAGCTAAAGTACCCTTTAGCTCACTAGTGAATTATAGACTTTAGCTCACTAGTGACTTATACTAATTCTTTATTACTTCCAACATTTCACAATTAAAAAAATAACATAAAACAACTAATATATTATAATATATTAATAACTCACGTGTCTAATACAAAATTTTATCCAACACTTTCGTATAAATCGTTTTTAATATCGAAAATAATTTGAAAACGTCATCAAATTTTGTTGCTGGTGTTGACAATGACAAGTAACAAATAATGGATGACGTTTTCAAATTATTTTCGATATTAAAACGATTTATACGAAAGTGTTGGATAAAATTTTGTATTAGACACGTGAGTTATTACATATAAGTCACTTAAGAAAATTACCTCTCTCGCCCTTCGGGCTCGAGAGTTAAACTTTTCTTGCGTGACTTATATGTAATATAACTCACTTATCTAATAAATAACTATTTTGTTCAAGACTATTTTTGCAACAAAATTATTGTTTTACCAATTCTGATATTTGTGATATTTTGCTACCCCACGTTATACTAGGCGACCAAAAATAGTTCTTAAGAAATAATTATTTCTGACATATCAATTTTTAATTACAGCTAAAAATATACTAATGAAATTAACAATTAATTAAAAATATCGATGTAACTTATAGTCGTGTTTTTGTTTATGCAACTATTACCAAAAACCCAAAAATATTTTTTGATTACTTGTCAGCCAAAGCGTCTTAGGACACCACATAATAGTGAAACAAGATAACATTTTATATACAAGATGTTACAAAATGTTGTTAAGAAAATTTTAGGGCTAACTCTACATTAGAAAATATAAAAACAAGTTCATACAAACATGGGTCCGCAAATTGCTCGTTTTTAAGATACACTGTGTTAAACTTGTAAAAAAATGTTTCTTTTAATATCTTAAATATGCTTGACCCAATTTTGTTTTAATATGGCAATGTTATTTGTAGTATTAAGGAGGTAATTTATCACTAACTTAATATCATTTAATAAGTCCAGTGGCGTCTTGAGCGGTAATTAAAGAATTTAATTCTATTAAAAAGGGGCCACGACAGTTTCATTGCCTAGGAGCCCCAACAGAGTTAATCCGGTCCTGATCTACTGACTGACACCCCTGTTAAATTGTTAGGTAATATTTTTATAAAAAAATATGAATCTAATTTCTAATTATTTTCAAAAAACCAAAACTGTTGACTTTTAAAAATTTACCAAGTATAATATTGTCCGCATTTATTTAAAGAGCTGCTGGCAGTAACACCTGTTATTATAGCATGTGTTGTTGCAGGTGATTTTTATCAGCCAGTTGTTACTTTAATGTGTATGTAAACAAAACATAATCTGCCAAAAAAACAAGAGAAAAATGTATATCGTATTAGCTATTTTTAAAGGTATATCGGCCATTAATGCAATAACAAAACAAGCACTATTAGTCACCTAATTCGAAATGTTTACATGCCGACATTCGCGTTAGACTGTCTTCGTTCCACATATTGCCTACGAATTACTTAATTTAGCTGATTCTGTATACATATGTAACACTAATCGAAATTTGTTCCCCTCCTAATACGCGTGCAGACTCGCAACAATTCGTCAAACATCTGTCCAAACTAACCAACCTGATTCCGCGCCCCTTTGACGCCAAAAAACCGACAAGCTACGAATCACCGGCGAATTATTCGCCAAGCCCTTAAAACAACGTAAATTCCGTCCACGTCCGCGTTATGTGGCGCGGTATGCTGCGTGAAGCGGAACGGCGAATTGTTGCAAGACTGAACGCGGCTTTAGATAGGGCAGAAGGCTTATTAATTAAAAAAACCGTAAAAAAACGCATTTTTCTCTACTTTATCCACTCACGATTTTTTAAGTATTTATCGTTGTCAAATAATGCAGGTGGCGAAAAGTTATTCTATAAATTTAAAAATGGTTAAAAGTCGATAAATAAAACCTCATAAAAATCAGTGGAGTACTTTTATGGTTTCATTAATATCGTCTGTGGTGCCAATTAAGATACCGTCGCACCCAAAAATCCTAATCCAGGTAAAGCTTTGCAAGCGCCTTATTACATTAGATAAACTAACCATATTTAATCTAAATCGGTTAAAGGGTTTTTAAGATGTTTAAAAAATACCGAATTTTTTAAACTTTAACACGTTGTATCTAAGAAATGAAAATACATAAGAAACCACCCCCTTTGGTTTCGTATCATAGTTAGGAAAGTCCGTCCTAGCCCGTAAATTGTGGACTTAAATTTTCCATCTTTTAAACCATAGTAGCAACGTTGGCACAGTGATTTGCGACCTTTTAAGATGGGGCCTATCTTAATTCTTGTTAAATTCATATTTAATAGTATTTTTTTAGCAAAAATGTACTTGCAACATCGCGCATTAAACCACAAACAAATAAGCGCTGATTTAAGGTCTGGCTACACAAAACCGCAACGAGACCGCAATCGTGCGTTTCGCTGGTAAAATGTAGGGGTTGGGGTGCAAAAATTTTGCAGTAATATAAGTCAGTTATACCACGCTTTAAATTACACCTGATCGTAAAATAAACCTTCACAAATAGGGTAGCACAGTTTTAAAGTTTGACCACACATAACCGCACCGTAGCACGGCCGTGTCTTGGTTTTGAGATGAACCTACCGTGCCCAACCGCAATACCCCGCACCGCATTTTAACAAGTGAACACACATTTCTCGGAATATAAATTAAAGCAAAAATTAACAGTGTATTCATAAGTTTTACTCACGAATTAATCACAAGATGAGACAATAAAATTAATTTTACATTTTTTAATATTTATTAAATTACTTTTTCTTGTATTGTTTGTTTACAACAACTAAACCTAAACCACTAATTTTTCATTTTTATACGTAATGAACTAAAATAAAGGTCACGCCCGCAAAACTCAAAACTTGGTTTTGGGGAACACCGGCGCTATCCGATCCACGTATGATTTCATTGGCTGGGCATGTTTCAGACCGTACGATGCAGCGTACCATCACCGTAAAAATTAAAACTTTAAACAAAACGCGCCGAGACATGATCGAGCTACGGTGCGGGTTTTTAGGCAATCGGTGGGGTTATGTGTGGCCAGACTTTTACCTATACTACACTCAAAGTTCGGAAAAAAGGAACATAGATAAGTAGGAAAATCTGTTTTATTTTAACAAAGAGATATACATAAAACAATGGACTTGGCTTGGCAAAAATGCATTTTTTCTAATTGATTTGCCCACTTTCCTCTATCACAGTGAATTTCGTGCTACTTGCGGCCTTGGTAAGGTTATGTGTAGCCAGACCTTTATTGGTATATAGTATAGATAAAGATGAAATGCGTTTCTTTACTTCTAAAAATAAACGAAATTACATGCTAAACCCCATTTTTATTAGTTAACGTGCCAAAAATAAGTGAACTAACTTATTTTGTATTTGTGTAAACTTTGGCTACACCTTCAAGATGCCTAGCTCCGGCCCTGAAATAACCGGTAATTTCAGGTAGAAACGGAAAGCCCAATTAGACGTGTGGTTTTCTATATCTGAAGTTTCTGTATTCTGTATACACAATCAAAAAGGCATTAACCAGCTGCAAAAATGTGACATTTACAGATGGGCGTGCGGCGATCAGTTTAAGGATAAATCGTTTCAAAAATATTCTAGCAGATTCCAATGTCAGATTTTCTTTCATTCATATTTATGAGGATTGCAAGTAGTTGTTGTCAGCTGCTTGGAACAGTTAATACTGAAGTATAAAATTGTTAAAATTCTTTTTAAATATTCTTGTTAAATATATCGGTTTATACAGGATGATAATAAAGTATGCTGCAATACTTTAAGGGACGATTCCTTGGTAATGCCCTGCGAAAAATAGTTTTTGTAATCGTAAAAATATGGTTGTTGGTATTGTGGATTCAGAATTTTTTTATAAAATAAATCATTTGGTTAAAAAAGTTATAATAATTTCCCGGATTTTAAACTTTTTGTTCACTTAAATAATTCATAATAAAGAAATAAAATAACGAAGAGCTCCCAAAAGAAAAAAAACAGGGTGTTTCACAACTTATCCCACAAACTTTAAGGGCTGATTCTACAATAAAAAATAAGGAAAAACTTCCTGTAAAGATATGTCCTAAACGTCTTAGTTTTTGAACTACGGGTAGTTAAAGAATTCAAAAAATTTTTTGTTTTTTTTTCTGTAATAACTTTTATACTAATTAAGGTATTTTTAAAATAATTGGGGGACGCCAATTAATTTTTACCAGTGTCGTCCATGAGAGGTTTAAGGTAAATATTTTTAATAATAAATGGTACGCCACTGCATTTTTTAAAATAAAAATACTTTTAAAAATTTAAAATTTCCAAAAAAAAATGTTTTTGATTTTTATTCTGCGAAAATCGAAAAAAATTAAGTTTGTACATTAGTGCATTGTACATTCTTCTTGTTTTGGTACCTACCAAATAATTAAAAAAGTTTATTTTTCCTATGATATTTATAATCATGAAATATAGTTGCATATTTGGAAGTAATTTTTAACTCCGAATATCTTTTCTTTATAACAATTTGCGATATTAGCTACAATACAGGTACTTTACTCTTGAGCAAAAATTACACTTTTGGCCAAACCTCGTGCATGACTGACACAATTTGATATCTGATGATTGCATTTTAGATTTTGGACCATGCAGAACTTTTTATAAAGAATAACTTTTTTGTAAAATAAATAATAAAAAAGTTTTCCATATGCCGCCAACTTACGTAGACACACTGTATAAACATAGTTCCGCAAATTCTTTTTTTTAAGACACAGGGTATTTAACTTATTAAAAAGATTGGTTTTTGGTTAATACCTTGAAAATAATTTACCAAATGTTGTAGTTTGGCGGTGTTATTTATAATATTAATGGGCTAATTTAATTTTTAAGACGTTCCATTTTGTAAAAGGCGCTGCCCATAAACTCCATAAAAAACGTCACCCTTTTGTAACTTTACGTCCTCTATCTATTGTTGCGTTTTTTTGGCCACCACCTTAAAATTTCATGGTGGTAGCAAGGTACAGAAGGTTCCCTTGTAAAATGCCAAATGTGATTTGAGAAAGTTTAAAAAGAACATTAAAAATGGGCGGAACATAGCTATACAGCTGTAAGTTTAGAAAATAAAATGGGCTTTTTCTACCACAAATACCTAATTAAATTATTGATTTTAAAAACTTTTTACGAGTTTATCCAAAACTGTTGAATAAATTATTTTATTTTTTAAGTCACGTTACGTATTTCTACCAGTAAACTATACGGGGTGTTCGGAAAGGTGGGGTCAAAAATGATGATGGGTGATAGAGTGAGCCATAATAATTAGGGGTGTGCGAATATTTCGAACTTACGAATTATTCGATTTTTTCCAATAATTAATGTTTTTCGAATAACTACGAATTATTGTAGTAATCGCGAATTTTCAAGTATATTGAATTTAGTATTTGTTATATTTGATATTTAAATATAAATTTGACAAATAATATCATTTAATTTGAACCATAAAATTTAATTACATAAATAAAACAATTTATTCAAATAATTTTTTGAAGCCAAGAAAATAAATTCTTAATTCTTGAGCTAAATAACTATTTTTGTTCTCAAATATTTCTCTTAGATAAAGAATTTTATTTTTTTGTTTTGATTCAAGAAAAGTATTTTCTCCCGAAATTTTTCGAATTATTTGAAATTTTTTGAATTATTCGTGGAATTTCGAATAATTCGGAAATTCAAATTTCAAATCGAATAATAATATTCGATTCGATTCGAACGATATTTGCACACCCCTAGAAATAATGTTAGTACTTTATTTTAAAAAAGTTCTATTACGCTTTGTTAGGGAGATATTGACCCTCAAAGCTTATTTCAATTATAACTCTTGAACTGTTGCCACAGTACCAATGATATTCGGGTTAATAAATAATCTCATACTAGTGTTTCTTTCCATAGGTAAATGGCTATTCAGTAATTCGGAATTATACAGGGTGCAACGATTTTTTCATTTAATGCACACTGTTGACAAATTCGACATGTTACTTTGGCCGTTTAATTCCTTCATCTTTTTTGTATAAAAATGATGAAGAAATTAGGCGGTGAAAGCAAAATGTAAAATATCTTACCAGTGTTAAAAATGAAAAAAAAATCGTCGCGTCCTGCATAATTCCAACCCGTAAAAAAACAATATTACAGAAACTTTTTTTTATAAAAAAAAATATGTTCTTTTATTGATTACATCTTTATTTTCTATCTTAAAAGGTAAAAAAAGGATAGAGGGGTACCAACTATGAGAAAGACCCGGTATATCCAATCCTGGCTTCGTCTATGACCGCGATTATTCTTGTCAACTAAATTTAAAAGAAGATTTTAGTTTTAACTTTTAAAAATATATTTCCAACAAGCCTGGTATATTTATTTTTTTCTTTTTTGTTTTTTTTTTAACGTAACGATTTTAAATAACAAGATGTAAATCATTACGTGTCAGGGCAGGTAAAGTTATTTTAAGAATCTAGTTTTCTGCAGTCACCTATTAGGAGGTTTGTAATATTTCTTTTTGACAAAACCAAGTAGCATAAAAGTATAAAAACAATTTTCTTTAAGTTTTCCAGATAAAAATTTAAAATAGAATATTCAAACTATTCTTTATTTTAAACAAGGAATTACCTCTTCAAGTTTTTTGCGTTTGTTTTAAAACACCCTGTAGATACTCTAAATATTTATAATAAGCCAAATAAGTGTTAATGGGCGCCGCCTGGATGAAATCCCGGAGGGGAAACCAGGCAAGTGCAGAAATTTTTTTATTTAAAATTTATTGTCGTTAAAATCGCTTATTTTCATAGAAGTAATTAGGGGGATAGGGGGTGCCTAACCCCCTCCAAGCGATTAGCCCGCCTAAAATTATTAAACATTTAAAGAATATTAGTGTCTCTCGGCAAATATACTCTATAAACAGAGGCTTAGGCCCTCCCCAAAAACCAGTGGCTAGTTGCGCCACTGCCTATTTTGCATTATTACAAAAATTATCTCATCTCACATAACCGTTTGAATATTCATGCAGGGATATGGAAAATTCAAACCGAAGAACAACGGTATGAAATTTACCAGTAATGATATACAATATTACTAAATCTTAAAACTAAAGATAAAATTAGTCTGAAAACAAAAATAAAAATCTTTTTTATTTTGACCAAATTCATTTATTACATTTTTGATAAAATTTTCCCTTTGTGCTTTAATTCATTGACTATGAACGCTTAAAAGGCATAGACGATCTTGAGACATTGTAGAACCCAAATTAAGTTTTTACACGTCTAATAGAACGGCCGGACTGAAGAGCGCGCCAGCGACAAGCGAGCAAGCGAGTTTTACAAAACCCAGCGGGCGTGCGAATTTAACATGCAGCCTTTGTATTCCGAAAAATCGCTCGCTCTCTTGTCGCACGCCCGCTCTTTAGTCTGGCCGTTCACTGTGTGCTAAATGAACTTTCCCTTGTTGCCGTTGTTGATGGTATGCTTTAAAACAAGTTGTTTCATTCATTAAGCACATCTTTTGATTGATAATATTGATTGATAATTACTCCTATGGGTTTAACGAGCATTAATTCGAAGAACTTATATTTTATATTTAAAGATTTAACTTTCTAACTACTAACTACGGATCACAAATCTCAAAGAACGTTTTGTACTAGGTAAAATAGCTACAATACAAGCTTCAAAAAAACTAAATAAATCAGAAATTATCAACAAAAAAACTTTAAAATACAATTTTTGAGAGTTGTCAGCAAATAAAAATGTATTTTTACAGTCTGCACCAAAAAAATCTTATTTATTTATTTTTTAAGTTTATAAATAGCAACCATTTGCTTAATATTTTTGTGAGTGTGCTTCAATTACCCAAATCCCCGGGGGAAGAAAAGCGCCCCCAGCCGGCGCCCATGTTTTTATCTACACCAAGAAAAAAGTATACGAGGCCTTCCGATATCCAAGGCCTTTACGAGCACGAGGCCGTCGACGGTCTCCGAGGGCTAACGCTGCCACTGCTTATTTTTAAATTTTCCGAATTTTATTATTATTGAATTAGACACTGCATGGGATTTACTCATATAATATTTCTTCGCTGAAGTTTGCAAATTTTAATTAGCCACTAACCTCGACGTTAAAACCAACCAAGCAGATCGGATATTCTTGAATATCATATCCTTCTCGCAATTTTTTACAGACTAAAACCGGGCTAGTTTAACAATTACCAACAGATAATAAGCGTAGCGAAGGTCAATGGCGCCAGTAATTTTTGTTACTAGCCGCAATTATAAATTTTTATAACCTAAAAATAGAATACCGTTTGTATATAAATCCGTATCGCCATAAAAACGACATCTTGCCTGGGCTCGATGATTGAGATGTTGAAACACGTTATTTATGGAAATCTTAGTACATTAAACTGTGGTGATTAAGAATTTAGGTTGGCTCTTTATTAATAAAAACGTGTTTTTACCAAACATGATACTTTCCCGTTAAGTTTTATGGATCGTAAACTTTGAAACGAATAATTTGCAAATCAACGCTGCTATATAATTCTCCTGCCAAACATAATGGGCCATATGAATAAAAAGAAGCAAATGCCTACATTTATAAGTAAATGCTTTTGCTTATAATTATAAATAAGCAAATGATATAGAAAGATACACTTGCTAATATGCACCCAAAATCAAAAGCATACACTTCAAATTTTATAAGTCTAAGCATTTGCTTATGAGTATAAGGTATAGAAGGATTTACTTTGCATTTGCTTCTTTTTATTCATATGGCTCAATATTTTTAAAGAGCCAAAAAAAAATGTCACCACCTCCACATTTTACTTTCTTAGAGACATTTGTCCAACAATAAGGGGTATATATATATATATATATATATATATATATATATATATATATATATATATATATATATATATATATATATATATATATATATATATATATATATATATATATATATATATATATATATATATATATATGTAGAGTGCTCATTCCGGGAGTATATCCGTTGATCGTTTGCATTCCTTGCGGAATTTTGCAGATGTTTCGCCAAGATCACACTTGGCATTCTCAATGCTATCTGACTGGTGTCAGATGATTGACTGAGGCTTTTCTGAAAAGCCTGAAGTACCTATTTACATTTTTTCTAAGGGAGGCCAATAATTTTTTGCACAAGGCGCAAGTCACCCTAGAAACGGTTTTTTTTAATAGAAAGGAGTTTATTACGGCAGTGGTTTAATTTTTGCCTCTATATTCTTTCATCTTTCATGGAGGTCTTCAATAAACACGGAAGTGTTTTAAAACCTTCGATGGGACTTAAGGTATTTTCAGTGATCCACATTATCAACCGTTTACAAAATATTTAAAAAATAAACCTATGCCGTATCAGCCAAGTGATGACGGTTCATAGGCAATGCGCGGAAAAGAGACGGTCTTACGCGTATAGAATACCAACACCTAGATTAAATATTTAATTCCGGCATGTAAACAAGGTGACACTCCGCAGAGTCTGCCGATATTTGGACAAAATTGCCAAAATTAATATATTAATAAAAACTTTAATGTATAATATGTGTAATAGTCGTGGTATTCTTTCAAACAAATTTCAGTGAACAAACTGATAAATACTATTCTTATGAAACTTAATTGGCTAACTTCATTCTGAATGTTTATTAATATTTCAAATGGAATCAGTCACGTGATCAAATGATCAGGATTACTTGCAGGTCAACAAACTGATAGAAGTAAAACTGATCATGTTTAGTGCAATAGGATTAAAACGATTTTTGTACCAAAATCCCTATTTCTCAATGCACTGTGCATCGGTATTTCTTTGTTGTTGCTTTACGATCAAAACGCCGAAACATGTTACCGCGACGCGACGCTTGCTGCAAATCAGCAGGCAACATTTAAGATATAGTCGGCCAACAAATGTTTTCGCCAATTGTATCCAGAGTCTGCACGTGGCTTTTTCACAAAATCACATCAAGAATGTTTACCGACACCATCTGCAGTTACTACTTTAACACTTACACAAACCCATTCTCCTTATTTGCTATCTTTTACCTACCATATGCAATTCGTTCTTCATTATTAACATTAAAAATAATTCTTACCCATTCACAGCAACTGCATGTTGCATTTAAAATGGAATCAACCTTTCCACTGTTTACCAATACCAAATGACCATTTTTACTCGAGACAGCGTGCAGCAGTAAGGTACTAATTTACGCCCATTATTGTGGCGTAATCTTCTGGTTTTACAAACAATAACCAACCGCCCAGCTTTTGATGTTTTATCTCTCTTTCACAGTTAATTTCAAAGAGAAACTAGCTATAAACTTCTTTCTGTCGCTTCACTTGGCTAAACTAGACAGTGATAGCGAATTGCCCCAACGTGCCAGTGTTTTATTCTCGAATATTCGCATTGCGATTTTGCCTGGTGTAAATCCGGCTTGCCACCGTCTGTCTCGTCGCGACGGCATGCGAGGTGTTCCCATCGTCGTCGGTGAAGTGTAGTCGATGATAACGGCGCGCCATAGTTGCGAGCGGTGTTGCCAAATGGGTGTATGTTTAGTATTTTTTCAGTACAGTAAAAATTGTAAGTTGTCCCCAAAAACTGCAAATTGTAAAGCATGTATGTAGTATTCCGATGTAGGGTGTTACAGAATATTGTTAAAAAAATTTAGGGAAAAATTCTACTATTAAAAATATGAAATTTGGCAATGCTATTTATAGCATTAACGGGGTAATTTATCACTACTTAATTAAATGTAAGTCGAGTGGGGTCCCAAGCGGCAACTAAAGGAATATTTCTAACAAAAAAGCGGTACGCCACTGACTATAAATTTGTGTATTTTTTTGCTTTCTTTAGATAAAGCAAAGTTTAAAAAAAAAAAACAGCTTTTAAGTCCTATTTTTTTTTATCTTGTGTAGTCTAAGAGAAAAAAAATAAAATCCACCTAAGTGCATATTTTTAAAGCATAAAATAAGCGGGAACCTTAAGAATACTTATTTTTATAAGGTTTATATCCAGTCTAACAATTGTTACTAAAATAAGTTTTCGATTTTTTCGGTTTTGCGTGCATTTTTGAGACAGTATACATACGTCCGCAATGTCAGTGTAAGTTATTTAGCATGTTTCTGTTTTTAATTATTTGGAAAGCCCAGAGTGATATTTTATGTAAAGGAAGTAAACACTTAAAGAAAAAAGTAGTACGTCACTGCTTTTTCTTCAAATCGATATTATGTTAAATACCACATTTTGGACTTAATTTGGAAAAGAAGATGATTTTATTTATTTATTCTTTTTTTTTTTACTTTCTTGCATTCTATAAATGTTAAAGGGGAGGCCACAAGCTAAAACAAAATAATAATAAACTGTATTCAAAGCTTACCCTCTATTTAAAAAGAAAGCCCATTCACCTATTTTTTAATAATTGTTTACTTATTTACGGACACCACGTCGATTTTGATTATTTTTGGCATACGTTTTTGGGGGGCTGGTTACGAATCTAAAAGAATTTTCGGTAGGACACGTTTTGTTAAAATATCTATCATTAAACTTGAATAGAAAACTAACCTAAATTCACCATATTTTTCTTTCTTTTTGAACGCAACTTTTAGTTTTTCTCCTAAATTGGCACTTAATATTTGATTTACGCCTCTAAAAACCCAATTTTCTACTTATTTTACCCATTCTTTTTTATAAAATTGCAAAGCTTCACTTTTAATCACAGTAGCCATGGCGCCGCCTTTTTACGTCTGATGATGGAAATCTTTAAAACGAAACGTTGCTGAGTAAAAACTCTTTTAGATTTGTAATTAGCGCCCCAAAAACCTGTGAATGCCAAACACATCACAATCGGCGTGCTGTCCGATAAGTAAACAATTACTTATCTTTCTATCGTCTATCGATACTTTGATCACTTTGTGATCGAAATCAGAGATACACTGTATATTAATGTTTTTCGATAGTTTCTGCTATATGTTTTTGATTGTTTAGCCCATGTTTAGTCCAGGCTGTTATTGCTTTATTAAAGTATAAGCATACAAAACAAAACAGTTTATTTGTAACTAAACACACACTTCCAGTCATATTTTCCTTAAATGTTCTTATAAAAAACTTTGTTGTATGTCCTACTTTTACTTGTAGATGCATAATTTATTTAAAGATCGGGAGTAGGTCTTCTTTTTTGTTTAATTAAAAGTTTCTGGTCAAAAGGCAAACTGTCATTCTGTACCGCAATTTATTTTCAGTTGTAGATCCATTTCTAAATTATCACATGTCACATCGCATTACTCTCAATATACGAACTGGTTAACTATACTTATTAAATTAAACGTAAAATCATGATCAACAATAAATATTGCTACTAAAACTCTATATGAAACAACCGTTTGACTTGCGACTTTCGCCTGTGGCATGTAAATTTGTGCCCACTTCCTCTACTAATTTCGCGTAAAGGAGACGTATGTTACTTGAGCAAAATACATAGACAAATGGGGCAGAGTTCTCGCGTTCCTTGGAAGAAACTTTTGATATTTAGGCATGGCCGCGTCAGTAATTTTGAGCAGAGTGTTCAAGTGTTTATACATATATATATATATATATATATATATATATATATATATATATATATATATATATATATATATATATATATATATATATATATATATATATATATATAAATCGTTGTTTTTGATTTATTTGAAGGATGGGCACGTTTCCCTAGCCCCTTAGTACCGTCCGCCACATATTAAACAAAATTGTTTTTCGACATGGCCTCCCTATTGATTAAATCCAAAAATTAAAAACGTTTAAATTATTTAAATTTGATTCTCGCGGAATAATTAAGGTTAAACTAGGTGAAGGTTGTAACGATGTATAAATATTAAAATTGGTTTTTTGCCAGCAAAATTGGCTAGGCCATTTGACAACACTGCAAAACACACAGTCTTTTTCAGTGGCCCAGGACCGCGCCAAACTGCGAATTTTTGAGGGTGGTTAAATAGGTCGCCTTTCTAAATCAGAGGCGGATCAGTTCATAACAATTATTTATATAAATCCTAAACAATATAACTTTGGTTAATAAAATAATTTATTTATTTGTCACAACTAGGAATATTTTATTAATATTTGCCTAGCATCAAAGCAGTTGCGTACCTAGAGGTAAAGGAGCCCAGGGCAGAAAGAAAAGTTGAGGCCTCTATCTCTTGTTTTTTAAAACTAGTTTGAGAAAAAAAGGTCTTTACCTATAAAATAAGCTCCCCTTTAGGGGACGTTCAAGTATTACGTAAGCAGATTTATCACAATTATTAACTCCCTTCTCCCCCATGTCATCAAAAGTAAGCAAAAGTCTTACCCCACCCCTCCCATGCTTACGTAAACATTTGTATATGCACTTTTCTTTTAATGTATTTCGTCTTTTTATTGTTTTATAAGCAGCAGTTTTAATTCTAGAAATAGGAAACTAGGCTTAGGATAGAGAACTTTAACGCACAAAAATATTAATTTAAACAAACTTTACTGACACGATATTCAACATAGAGCAAGGTACAAATATTACAATAAAAAGTAATATTACAAACAAAACAAAGGTTTTTAAATTTTTGGTTTGTATATTAATGTCTACATCAAGTCATTTAAATACAAAAATACAAAAAATAACATAGTTTTTTGTTGTGACCAGTCGACAGAGTCAATCATAAGAAATAAATCTGTCTTATGAAGTCAGCGTTTCCATCCGCAGAGTAAACATCCCTGAAGATGCCTTGAGCAATCGATGGCGAAACGTCGGTAACCGATTTCAATTTGATGTGGCCCTAACTAAAGAACCAAAATTCCTCAGTTCTAGTATTTATACCCAAAATGGTTTCAACACTCACTTTATAATCAAAAATCATAGTCGATTGGATTTATTCTTAGTCACCTATTGCAATTATTCTTCAACTAATTCTAACTACATTTTGCTCTTCTGTATTTGCATGAGATTTTTTAAAACTTTCAAAAAAATTTGCTGTAACTTGGATTTACATATTATCTATTTGAAACTGCATTTCGACATAGCACTCATTAAATCCCATATTCGATTCGAAGCGAGTACCAAAACATATTGATTATTTGTGGAAATCACCGAAAATGTGTATCGTTTTGAAGCATGGGCACAGTCAGGAGTACTCAGCCGCTTAACCGCTGGGTAAGCGAAGTGTCAAAACTATTAAAATAGAGTCACCCTATTGGTTAAATTTAAAAATTTTGATACTGGGTTTACCCAGCGGCTGAGTACTCCTGAATGCGCCCCATTGTGTATATGGGTTGCCATATGTGTAAAACAGAAAAAGCTGCTGCTGACGCAATCACCATCTAGACATCACCCATCCCCCATGTCATCAAAAATAAGCAAAACTAAGACCCCCGCAATAACTTGAACGGCCCCTTACAACATAATATGGTATGATAAAAAATATTGACAAGCAAACAAAGTTGTCCTCACTCTCCAAACGGGGCCCCCTTCCAATTTAACATGATATACTTTACCAACATTGGGGCCCTCTTTTGTATTTTGGTATTTGGTATAAATGCAGTTGTACAAGGTCCGGCAATGGGATTGAACGTTTTTAATGGGCCACTGTGAAGGTACCAAAATATATATTTCGACTTGTTGCTAAAACTAAAAATATAATTCTGGAAATTAATTAAAACACTTTCAGTTTCCGAAAACTACATTCTTAAGATTACCACTTCCTTCTTCAATGCACTGCTGCATTGCTGCATATTGGAGTAGAAATAGCGCATAACACGCGTCAATAAATCTACGTACATGGTTATCGAATGTATCTCTTCACGAATTTTTCTCTGAGTTGGGAAAGTGTTTGGGGACAAGTAGAGAACAATTTTTACCCATCTAAAAATTGCATTTCTTGTTGGAACATTAGCACGCACTGGCAAATTAAATTCACGTCGAAAGTTTCCCTGAATTGACACAATGGACTGCGTCAGGATAAACGATTGTACAGCAAAGATCCGTGTTGACTGTTTGGCCAATTTGCCATTGTAAACCAAAATTTCCAACAGTAAACTTCAGTTTTATCACTATTTGACGTTGGTCAAATAAACAATATTTCCATGGCAATCTTTTCAGAACAGTTCAATCCTATTGTCGGACCTTGTAGTTTTCACTATAGATAGCCAGAGTGGACGCTCGCTTGCCGAAATTTATTAAGCAGCAAATAATTGTAAGGTATGTTTAAAAAAATTTTCACAATAGTCCTAAATAAATTTCAATTATATAAACGTGCCAAATTGAAGCTCTAATTTTGAAATTAACCCTGCCCCAGGACAACCATAGTGTTAAGTGAAATTCGCATAGAGAAAGTTTTGTTATTACTTTAACGTAATTTTTTTAGGTTATCCACTAACAAACGGATTATATAGACACATGATAATTCATGTTAAAATTTAACGCTCTACAAAAATGGTACTATAGGAATTGTTAATATAATTGGTTCAAAAGTAATTCGATGGCAAAATCAAAATAAAATGAAAGAAAATATGAAATTGACTGGGATTTTGATTTTGACATCGAATAACTTCTGAACCAATTAAGTTAGCAAAAATCATAGGAGACCTTTTTAGTAGAGTGTAAATTTGCAACAAAGATTGTCTTCTGTCGATATATTTCGCTCATTAGTGAATAACTTATAAAAATCCAAAGTAATAACAGAACTTTATCCATTTTAAATTCACTACACAATTTGGCTGTCGTGGGAGCCGGATTAATTTTAGAATTAAAAGCTGCAATTTGGCATATTTTTTTTATATATAGTATACAACTCACAACGTGTCTTCAATCGAAGCAAATTGATTTGAATCATGACATTCTTTTTGTGTGTAGGCTCAAAGACCAAAAAGACTCACTGAGCAAAAATAAGCCCACGACGCGACGTTGTAGTAGTCCTAGTACTGGTTAGTTAAACCTAGTTCCATTTTGTAGCCGATTTTTAAGTCAGCTTTTAAGAAGCCACAAAATGTGTGTCATAGCACCTAAAAAAAAAAGATCAGAAATCAGAACTAACCAAAATTAACCAGGCTCACTTTTGACATTTTTCGAATAGTCCCTAGGCCCGTAATGAAATTCACTTCATGATAATAACAGTAGTGTTGGGCAATATATCAATAACCGCGATATTTCACCGGTGAATGGAAAATCACTGGCGCTACCAGTGATTCACTTTTTGCAAATATGATCAGTGATCGAAGCGAATACTGCAATCGGCATCGACACGCATTTGATGATCGCTGATAGCGCCGATCGAAATATGATATACCTATGTTATTATTTAAAATAAAAAATTATATGTAAAGGAAAACAGTGATTTAAGCTGATATATGATATTTATGTTGTTCAGACGTGGCGGATGGCGGGCATCGTCAAGCCATGTGAAAGCCGGGTTAATATTAACCCACTGTAGAAATAAATTAAGTGCAAACAAAGCTGAAAAACTAATATTTCTTAATGCTAATTTTTTATTTTCATTGGGGAAAAAAGTAAGGTATATTTTGAGCTGCATTAAACATATTCGTGTTCGTTGCCCGACACCGAGCCGAGCTGTTTTTATATTTCCATTTTTAGTTAAATATTTATGTATATTTAAGTCACTGCAGTGATTGAAATCACTGTTTAAAATCACGGTGATTAGAAATCACTGTCGCCGTTTCACCGGTTACCGAAAAATCACCGTATTTTCCAACACTAAATAACAGTTTTAAAACGTTTTTGAGGGGTTTCCTTTGACGAGTCTATAACGAATATTCATACCGCCACATATGGAAGCGGCGCGGCGCGGTGACCCAGCTTGTCAATGTCAAATGTTTCTGGTGTCGGACCGGGCAAACGCGTCTCTTTTTTTTTGTCGGACAAGTTTAACACAATGTTTTACATGCAATTTTTAAATATTGTGTCAAAAATGGTATGAATTACAGTTACGGAACCCGCCCAATCCGATACCCAAAACATGTCAATGGGCCTTATGGTTTCGTGACCATAACACTTACACGATTTTTGTCACAATGTTTAAAAATTGCATATAAAACATTGTTGTAAACTTATCCGACAAAAAAGTAACGCATTTGCCCGGTCCGAAACATTTGACATTGACAGGCTGGATTAACGCGCCGCTACCACATATGGCAGTATAAATATTTGTGGTAGACTCGTCAAAAGAAACTCCCCTTTTTTTTTTTTTTTTTTCTTTCGCCCTTTCGAGTCATCCCACCCAGGTCCGACGACCGTCCCCCTAGGTGGTGCACTGCAACCTGAAGGCTTATTGTACCTTGACCCTACTCCTTCTCATTCACACACCATTCCCCCTAAAAGGTTTTAAAAGTTTTATTATCATGAAGTAAATTTTACGACTGGTCCAGGGACTAGAAACTGATTTGTTTGTCGACATACCTCAGTGATTCCTCGAAACTATAATAAAATTAATAAATGTTCCATCTCTCACCAGGGTATTTGGTGTATGTTAATACTTACCAGTGAATGTCAACATGCAGCTATTTCAGACCTCCACGGTATCATGGATAATTCTATCTAAGTCTGTTGGTATTTAAAAATTACGAACAAAATAATCTTATATCTCATCGCGTAGGTATAAAAAGGAGATAGTTCGAATGCAAAAAGAAAGTATCGATAACCTGATCGTGACGTCATACCGCCCCCGTTTCCGAGATGTATACTTGATTTGGGCCTGTTTGCAGTTGCTAAGCGGGTGCTGCACGCGCACTTCTTCTGGTTGGTCGCCGGGCTGGCCATCCGCCAAGCCCAAGGTCGTGGCAAGGTCTCGCGGAATCTGATGGTACTGGATGGTCGACGGTGGGTCTCGGGCTGGCATTGTTGCCGTCTCTAAGAAAGTTATTTAATCGTTGATCAGAAGTAAAACGCGAAAATCTGATATTTCTTTAATTTCTACCTTAATTTTTTTAGCAGTATAAAATTAGGTAATTAATGGAAAAGATTTTTAAAATATATATTTTTTAGGATTTGATAAAACTATTACGAAAAAGAAGATTAACATACGTGGGAAGTCCAACAAATACTTATCCTACAAAAGAAAAAGAAAAATTTTGGAAAAGAGGCAATTTGTTTCTTAACATAGTCTCCTTTTAGCTCATGACACTTGACCATGTGATGGTTCAGACTTTTTTAATAAGTTTAAAAAATACGTTTTCTCGTGGTCTGCTAAGTGGGCCTCCGTGGCGGCGGTGACTTCCTCATTTAACTTATCGAAATTTCTGCCCGGCGAGTGGCTTTCAAGTTTGGAAACAACAAGTCGCACGGGGCCAAATCAGGAAAATACGGTGGATGGGGTAGGGGTTCAATGCCCAATTCGACCAATTTGACCGTGGCTACGGCGAAGGGGTGAGCCGGTGCGTTGTCATGGCGGAAGAGCGCTTTTTTCTTTGTTAAAGGGGGCCTGTGTTTTCTGCAATTCGGTATAGCAGAGCCCTGTGACCGTTTTGGCTCTTCCGAGTCAATGTAAATTACACCTTGTGAATCCCAGAAAACGGTGGTCATCACCTTTCCGGCCTATTGGACAGACTTTGCCTCCTTCGGACTGTTCCCTTAGTCTCTGGTGTGTACCAGTAAATCCATGTTTTGTCTACGTTCACGAAACAACGCAGAAACCCTCTCGGGTTGCACTAAACAAAGTCAAACACTGCTCTGAAGTGGTCTCACGGTTGCGCTTCTTGTCCGGAGTGAGCGAACGCGGCACCCATCTCGTCGACAGCTCTCCTCAGTGGTAGTCGTTTTGGAGCACCTGGGCGTAGCTCATAAAAACCGACGTGCGAACACGTTAAAACTCGTTAAACCAATTTTTGATGGTCGCCATCGATGGAGAGGAGTCACCGTACACGGCATCCAAGCGTTCTTTGATTTCGCTGCGCGACTTCTCTTCCAGTGACCAGAATCAAATCACCGACCGGTATTGCTTTTTTCAGCAGACACGTCCGTTTTCACATTGCGGTCAAAATAAAAATACGAGTTAGATTTGACAAAAATTTTGATAGTAGCCGTCTACGAGAATATTCTAGACGATAGTAAATTACTCTTTTGATGGTGGCGCCATCCGGCGGTAAGTACTTATCAGACCGCCCTCGTACCTGATACTAAAGGCCAAAGGCCCAATGTTCTTTGGAATATTGGCACTTTTAGCTTTAAAAGGTATACAGGGCTTTTCGGAAAATGCATTAGGAAATTTTAGGGGGCATTCTGCAATGTAAAATAATGTTAATCTTTGACAAAATGTCGAAATCTTCCTGACGGTTACCCAGTTACAGGGGTTAAAAGTTTTTATTTTTGTTTTTTTCGCCATATTGTAAAATTTGGCATACAAATCGAGCTCTAACAGATCCTAAATTTTAAATATAAAAGTACTTTTCTTTTATACCGCCAGAGGAGCACTTTACCTAAAAATAAAATTTATTTACTTCATAACTTTTTTACTTTGAAAGATATGGCAAAGCCGAGGGGATCATTTCAAGGGCAATCAAAAACCTTAAAAATAATTTACTCTTTATTAAAGTCGATAAACTCCACCGTTTAGCTACTAATCGACATCAAACTTTTTATCAATTTCAACCAATCTACCTACCAACTTAACTATATTTTTATGTTGGGTCTTATAGAAATTAAAGTAATAAAATACATAATTTTAAACCTATTGCATTAAATACTTGTAATATTTTTATTATACTTAATGATTATTATTATTAAATTATTAATATTTAAATAATTTAAAAAATGGAACATTGGAACAAACAGTTGTTAGGACATTTAGCTTTTAGAAAGAATAATAGATATAAAATATGAAACAAGAACTTGAGCAAGCTCTTTGATCAATAGATTGAAAGGATAGACCACTTTTTACTTATCAAGCCATCTAAAATATTGCTTGTTCAATTAATTGATCCATAATTTGTCCAATGTAAAATCTGCTTAATTTCTGCAAGTACTTGAACAAGCTATTTGATTAATAAATTGAGAAAATCTTGACCATTTTATTTATACCAAGTAGTTAAAAAAGCAGTTCTTTAATTATTGGGTCAATAATTTGTCAGGTGTAAAACTCTCTCAACTTGAGCAATGAACAACTTGAGCTTGATGGATTATCGAAGAAAACCAGTATATCGCAATGTAAGAAATGTTATTTATAGATAGTAATAATTTTTAATAAAGATAAATAAGATAATTGCAGTTGGCAACATTGTCAATGATTATTGTTGATCGCAAATCGCGTTGGCGATTCTCGGCGACTGACCGTCTTCTTTTTTGTTATTGTTTTGCAGCTTAAGGAATGTTGTTCGCAGTCGGTACATATATTTATTTATAAACTGAAACTTTATAGGAGAAACGGCATGATTGCAAACACAGGTGGGTGCGAAAAATAATTAGAAACGGTTAAGGTGGGTCGAGAAATTAGTGATGTGGAAGGAAAAGGAAACACCATTTTTGGCGACAAACTCGGAAGGTGTCGCAAATTAGGGCGTAGGAGTGTTAAATAGGACGGAATAGGAATAACCTTTTACTCACTGGCCATTAATTATTTTGTATAGGAGTGCATAGTCATAGGTTCAATAAAATTTGTATTAAAAGAAACCTTTTATTGCCAGTGGCGGATTTGGGCATGTTGCCGCCATAGAAGAAATAAATTTTAATAATTTTGTAAACTGTCACAACTGTCTGCCGACTTAGAAAATATCTTCTAATAGGTACCCAAGTAACATATTATATAAAATTCAGCTCTTACAAAACGACGAAAGTTATGTTACAATTATTTAACTTTTGGTACCTAGTACCTACCAAAGCCACTATGAGTCAAACTTCATAGTCTCTCATCGCTTCTACCTATGTTGGGAGCATGCGCTGACAAACTTTCAGTGTTGACAAAATAGTCTGCCGCTCACGGGCTCTTACTCTATAATGGTATTTTCGTTTTTGGGATCTCTCAGCATTAAAGTTGTTTTCAATGTCCAAATAAATGCAATTCATTTCGGTTGTTTTCGGACATTTTTCGATTTTACTGCTGACCAATTACTGTAACCTAATGACCAATCGTGACCAGTTGTTACAGCATAAATCAACCTTCGACGACGTCCCCCTAGGTCGTGCACTGCAGCCTGAAGGCTTATGTGTACCTTGACCCCTACTCCTTCCCATTCTTACACCATTCATTCCATAACTTGGATGGTTGCTGCTCGGTCCGTTCGTTCACCCCCGAGCAGAACACCGTGTGCCGTTGCCCAAAACCCACAATGTCGGTCACCCATCAAGTTATGGGCGCGCACTTCACTGCTTAACTCCGGAGATCGCCGCTGCCGATACAACCGGAGCGCCTATATATTTTAGCTTACTTGTTATCTTCTTTTTGTTCTTAATTATAATATAATGACTCTGTTTGTAAAAACAATAATTAGAATTTTTTTTAATTTTCACTTTTAATCTGAACATTTGGCAACAACGGCTTATCTGTTCAACTTTACGCATCCTTTTAAAAATAAAATTCAACGTGCCTGAAGTCACGGTCAGGTTAGTTTTGGTTAGTCAAGTCTTTTTTTTTAAATTGGCTTTATTAACGGGATATTTTAGATTAGCGCCACTGGCATTGTATTTAGAAAAGGGTCTTAAATCAGTATCACTTAAAAAAAAACTAAAAACGGCAAAAACCCTATTCGGCACTTTTACCGTTACTAGCTCTCGAAATTTGTTTCTTAAATCTAAAATTTTTAATTTTGGGCCGCTCACACTTATCCTTGAATGACTTCATTTAATACAAAACTCCTTTAATCTTACTGGCCAATTAATTAATCATGTTGACCAATGTTAACCATTTTATGACCAATTGCATCTTTTATCATTAATTTGAGGCGCTAAAATTTTTTTGATGGCCTTGATATATAAACATACTGTAAAAGTTGGTGTATGGATGACCAATTTGTCACACTTAGTGACCATTTATGACCATTTCGTAACCATTTTGTGACCAATTCGGAGCTGTTTTTCAAACCTCAAAATTTCACATTTTGGGCCGCTAAATATATACATAGATGGAGCTAAATCGGGTCTTTGCTGGTAAATCTACCACCGCTAAAAATTTAATGATTTAGATGACAAAACTAAATAACATGTTAAATTACTCTTCAAGATTAAATACTGGGTGTTTACTTTTCTTTGTCACTTAGTATATTTGTATTTCTTATTTACAGAATGTTGACTTAATCTGTGTATTTACCTAAAGTAATTAAATAATGACCCGAATCACAAATGCTTATTGACAAAATGATAACCTTGTATGAAGCAAAATTTTAAATTATTTCGTCAATTTTGACCTACAAACATTGTAACTGTGTGAAATAAATTTAAATTGCATACATAGAAACAAACAATAAGAGACATTTGTATTTTTAGTTCTACTAAATAATGCATGATACGGATATTTCTGAAACCGAAAATATACATTTTTGAATATTAACGCAAATAAGTGGGAGTAGCTGACGACAAAACCATCCAACTAAATAAGGCAAAGGCCACGACAACTGTTTACTTTTTCAAATGACATTGCTGGAGACAATTTTTGCTTTTTGTCCTCGATTTTCTCCTATTTTGGTTACAAATTTGTTGGAAATATAATAAATCTCCGAGGAGCACGTTAATCAGCAGAAAAAATACTACAACTTTCTTAATTTAATCGACTTCGTATCTCCAATAATAAATAAGTCAGTTATAGGGCCGACTTAAAAGTTGATCACCCTGTATAGTTACTTATTTGTAAAGAAATAATTCTAAAAGAAAATTAAAACATAAAAAAATAATTAAAAAATTGTAACAGCTGAAGTCTTTTGTTCTACAGTTAGTTGATCCCGGATATGACAAATGACCAACTCTTTTAGAATGTCAGTTTCTTACCTGATGCAAATCACCTTTTTTACAGTTGATTAAATTTCAATTTATAGTTTGGCAGTAGGCACATACCCAGGACCGGATTTAAGAATAGACTAATCTCTGTAGGCGCTCTAGGGCGTCGGGACGCAGAGTTTGGGAAACCCTGTGTATATAAAAAATAAAATCCGCTTAATCTTTACAGGACCCTGGACAGAATTTCTCAACATCAACTTTTAAAAAATGTGCTGAAAATAAAATGGCCACCATAATAAAACAAAAATGGTATTTTAAAAGCAAAACGCGAAATTAAAATGCAAATACAAGACTGAACTGCTCTCAAAGGGTTGCCTAATAATATTCTTACAGATTCTTAAAATATTATAAAATTCAAACAAATATAGAACTTTTACAAGCGAAACAACAAAATCAAAATACGAATACAGGGATGGATTTAGTGACGTAGCTAGGGCCCCTAAAAATTTTTGAAGAAAAAAAAGGCCCTCAGTACTTTTTACTCTCTTTCACTATTTTCTATATGTATCTCTTTATTCATACTACAACACCTCAAAAGCTTTGAAGACCAAAAAAAAGGTCCTCCCCTTTCTTTTCCCTCATTTCTTTTCAGTATTTCTGTATTTAGCCCAAGGGCCCTTTTTAACCTCCAAGGGTCCCCTAAGCTCGGAAGATCTGGGGCACTGCCCTGCCTAGCCCCATAGTAGCTACGCCACTGGATGGATTGCTCTTCACTCACTTGAAGTGACAACTTAAAAACAGTTGGAGACCGTTGCCATCCGAAACGTCGTGTATCAGTTAAAAACATTGATTATGGAAGTCCAAGAAAGTAGTATTATTGAAAAATATAGTTGTTCTACGTTGTGATAGAACTGAAAAAGAATCATTTAGTGATTTTAGATATCAAGTTGAGCCGGAGACAGCAAGTAAGGTATAAGTCAAATGGAAATAATTCCGTACTGACGTAATAATATACGAAATGTTAAGAGAAGATTTCTTGCTTTTCATGTAACATGGAGTTCTTTTCTTAACTGTCGATAAACGGAGATTACATTTCACAGATCATATACAGGGTAAAAAAACTTAAGTCAGCACTATTGCTAACTTCTTAATTATTGGAGATATGAAGTCGGTTAAATTAGTAAAGTTGTAGTATTTTTCCGCTAATTAACGTGCTGCCAACAAAAAAACAATTGAACATCGGGTTCTCGATTTATTGCAAAATATATCCTTTTTTTAATGGAACACCCTGTATTTTATCATCATCCGAAAGATCCATCAAAAAATATTAAAAATAGTCTTTAAAAGTTATCTCCAATTTTTAATAGTTTCGGAAATATGGCCATCCTTACGAATTTGATAGTAAACTGGCATTTTAAAAATAAAACACCTTGTATATTGGATCACCATTAATTAGATATTTTAAAGAGCTTTAAATAGCTTAAAATTTCACTTTCGTTATGTCCATCTCTTATAGTTTTGGAAATATGGCCATTTAAATCTAAAAAATAGTAGATAATATAATGTCCATTTTATCTTCGACACTAAACTTGTTGCTTTAATAGCTTAGAGCTATTATAGATATAATCATCGATTCAATAGATTTTTGATATAATGTAAATGTAAAATTATTTTCACATTTGGATGGCCATATTTTTAAAACTATAAGAGATAGACATATCAAATGCGGTTTTTTGTTAAAGCTCTTTAAAATATCTATTTAATGATGATGCCATATACGAGGTGTTTTATTTAAAAATGCCAGTTTACTATAAAATTCCTGAGAGTAGCCATACTTCCGAACCTATTACAAATTGGGTATAACACAAGGATTTTTTAATGCTCTTAATGATCTTTTAAATGGTGATATAATATAGATCTTTCAAATGATGATATAATATACAGGGCGTTTTTGGAAAAAAAGGATATTTTTTCAATAAATCGAAAACCCGATGATCAATTGTTTTTTTTTTTCGTTGGAAGCACGTTAATCAGGAAAAAATACTACAAGTTTACTTGTTTAACCGCCTTCGTATCCCCAATAATAAAAAATAACCCTGTACAAATATATGTATAATTAGTTTTTCTAATATATTTTTAAAATAATTTAAACATAGACTAAAATATTTGGCGGGCTATACATTTTAATATACAAACTTCGTTGAAAGCCCCATTAGTTACATCAAGCAAACTTATCACGTTTATAGTCAAATGCGTAAAATAAATCTTCATTTCACCATCTTATTAACCCCCACGTTCCGACCTTGGCAGGCCGCCCAGCAGCCCTGAGCCTGTCGGAGGCGGCTTAAAACCGGTGCATGTCCGTGTCTGCGCAGTTGAGACGCCCCATCGGCGGCGACGGCAAACGTCTAGACGGGGGTGTCCGTTGACGTCACGCAGCCGGCGCCCGGATTAGCGCCGCGGCGTTCATGAGCCGTTATTTCCTGCCGACAAAAGGGAAAATTTTATGCGTCTTATGTTTGGCAGGCCGTAATTAGCGTTTATTAGAGGCCAGAAGTTGTAAATTAAGAAAATTTTATGACGTTTCGCGCTCGTTAATATTGCTTTGATTCTAAAACGGCACACCGACTATGCAACTTGTTGTACGACTGGTTGTACAACTCGAGAAAGATTCAACCGCAACATTTCAAAAATCGCATAATTTGTGGTGTTGTCGTTGGGGCGTATGTTTTTGACCAAGTTTATAGTACTTAAAAACACATGTAATTTCGACCAGAGGTAAAAGAGTTATATATATATATATATATATATATATATATATATATATATATATATATAATATTGTATATATATATATATAAAAAATTGGGTAAACTAAAAAAAATTACTGATGATCTGACTTTGACATTACTTTTGTAAAATTAATTAATTGAAAACGAAATCATAAAAAAGGTTACATTTGTAAACTACTTTCACTTTTTATAGTACGATTGCTTTACATGGCACATTTAAATTTTGTCAGTCAACTGTATAAATAAAGTATTAAAATTTAAAAATTTGACAGTCCGTTCCGCTTTTACGCATTTGGGACGCCGCACCGGCTTTATCGTGTCTGGTTGGTAAAAAAACAATTTTAAATAAACGATGTCTGTATAAAAACTATAAAATAGGCAAATGAACCATGTATTTATTTTTATTTATAATTAAGCTTTGTTGGTGGTAAGTCTATTAACTTTAAAGACAGCTAAACATCAGAGTAATATCACGGTTTTATAATTTAATAAAAATATTTTTAAAATGTATTCTAATCTGTTTTTTTTTTCTTACAGAGATTGGACCGAAAACCGAAATCATCTTTAGTGTGATAACCTTTAAGTCAAAAGAGTTTTGAAGAATGTCATTGATATGTTCAATGAAATTTAAATGATATAAAATATATCCCAATACTTGGTAAGTGTTTTTAAGTTTATAGCTATTTGTAAAATTATATCGGCCATTAAAGCAATAACAAAACAAGCACTGTTAGTCACCCAATCCGAAATGTTTACATGTCGGTATTTGCATTAGACTTTCTCTTTTTATACAATGCCTATGAACGACTTCAATTAGGTAATTCTATATATCGATATACTTACGGTGATTTCGATCTTATTCCTAAAAACGAACAAGAATAGTCTACCTATTATCGGCAAAATCATAATATTTTTAAAAAGTTGCGTAAGTGCCGTTATAAATGAGACGTACGAACGCCCTATGTCCTACGACCTACGCCTAATCCATTAAAAGTAATGTAACCTTTACATACAGGCGTCGGGCGTAGGGCGTAGGGCGTACGTCACATGTGTAACGGGACTAATGTAACATACCGCGTACGCGCTGCGCCTGCATGTGATTTGTTGCCACCGCACCAGTAATGTGTTTTTTAATAAACTGTTTAGCGTCAATTACCGTCAGCCGTTTTACCACTTTTGCCTCTGGAATTTGAACCGCACGACAGGCTGCTGCGTCCGCTTTTTTATTACCCACGATGCCAATGTGTGAAGAAACGCAGATAAACTTAATTTCATCATAAAGTAGATTTTTATAGTATTAATTATTGATTTTTTTTGTTTTTGCGCACCCCCACTTTTCTGTTTTTAAAAATTGCTGCAATTTTTCCTTTGGGCAAGAAAACTATAAAAGGCGCTACATTTCTTGCAACAACCCTACTCTGCCTGTTTTTAAATTTCGTTAAGTTAGTAACCCCTTTTGCCAAAACAAATTGCAGCAATGAATGTCAAACCAATTATTTTTTAAAATAAAGTACCAGTCGGAAAAATTTCATGCATGGCCGTAAAAACAGCTAAACAAATTAAATCACCAATATGGTAAATTATTTTAAGTACAGAAAATACAATTTAAAACACTTCAAAGAATAAAGTTTTAAGGTACAGGGTTTTTATTTATATTTTGCCACCCACCTACAACGATAATTAAAATACACTACATTTATATCGAATAGTTAAAGCTAACTTTCAAAACTGGCTCAAAAAAGCGAAATAAACGCGCTTGAAAGTGACTTGAATCGTTTAAGTCAAGCCTGAAAATAAGTAGGGTTGACTTCACTGAAGCCGATTAGAAACACGATATAAACGATTCAAGCGGGCTTAATAACTGCCTAACTTCAGATGAATGCTTCCTCGAACGTCATCAGTGTCAATTTCATATATGATTTTGATAGTTTTATAAAAAATAGGAGTTGAAAAACAGGTAAAAAAACTATAAAACACGCTCACACAAACAACAGCACACAAAACGGGACGAATTAAAAAGTAAGGTTTGTTTTTCATTTGATGTCTACTGTGAAGTTGGATGCAAAGCTGCCGCATGCGTACGACTATGGCCTGAAATGTGCTTGACCTCGATTTTCAAGCCACCAAAATAAACACGTAGACTTGAAAATCGATTTAAATCCGCTTTGTTTTCAAGTCAGCTTCAACTATTCGATATAAACGTACTAATAGAAAAAAACTTCGTGTATAAAAGTTGTATAGTTTTTTATCTAATTTAACCTTTAATCCTTTGAGCATAATAAAAGAAACAAATAAGCATCAAAAAATCAAGGAAAAATATATATTTTTTAAATTAGAACACTCTGTATATTATTTCATCGTTATTAAAATATTTTAACGAGCTTAACAAAAATATTTTAACCTCGTTTAATATGTTAATCTGCAATAGATTTAAAATACGATGAATTAAATCTAAAAAATGGTTGATATAATTTTCATTACCCATCTACGGCACTAAGGCAAGGCACACTGAAGTGGCAGTGATGTGGCGGCAAGGTGGTGAGCTAGTGGCAGATAAAATCTTTAAAGCTATTAAATATTAAATATTTTGGAAACTAGTGGTGCCCAACTGACGGCATCGGCACACTTACCAAACACCATTTCACTGTCACGTTACTTCAATGCGCTCTTCTGTAATTATTTACGGACCACGTCACTCTACTTACCATTTCGGTACGCGCCTTGCCTAAGCTGAGACTTTAAATATAATGGAAATTAGATCTGTTAAATGGTCATATTTTCGAAAATATGAAAGATAGATATATCAATCAAATGTGGTATTTTGGAAAGCTTTTTAAAAGGACTTAGTATACAGGGTGTTTCATTTAGACAAAGTTTACCTCTTCCTATTTCTTGAGTTTTTGATGTTCATTGTTTTTCTTGTTATGTTTAATAGATA
>JACEGR010004993.1:0-79223 GCA_014170235.1 Listronotus bonariensis | reverse complement strand
TTATAACGGTTCTTCATTTGCTACAATAAAATTAGATTATACTTCATTTATTTAAAAATATTATTGTAAAAAAATAATAACAATGATAATATATTTTGTACCAAAAAACACATTATAGGGGGTTATATAATACCTTACCAACGATCACTGGAGTGAGGGGTTAAAAATTCGTTAAAAAACATTAACCAACGCCATTGATGGACGTCCCCTTTTCTTACGCTCGTAGAAAAATAGCGTTTCTAATCCGTGCCGAAAGTGCGTTTACCGCACTTGACTTGAATGCTTAACCCACCGGACTGGTGGGCACTTTCAGCACTAGTTAGGAAATATACTATAGTATTTGCCTAATATAGCCCGTAATAAATAGGATATAGTTTAAGTTCATAAAACACCTGCCCAAATTCTACACCTATCTCCTTTTCGGTCCGCCATAACGTATTATTAAGAAGTATTCAGGAAAATAAAGTCCTTTGAGAATATGCTTTTATTCGATGTTTCCCGTAGTGCGGCGCGGTGGTATATTTCTATATCCTATTTTGCGGAATGGCACAAAGCTATTTCCTATATCATAGAAGTGGATAAAAGTCGATTTCTAAATGGAGCATAGGAAGAAAAATATTTTTTTTATATATCTCTATGGAGGTGTGGGCGTAAATCGTTTTAAAATAAGATGAATAAATAAAATTTTTTGTAGTAATGTTATTCATTTTTAACACGCTTTTATTAGCTTGGGTTGTATGTATGTATGTATGTATGTATGTAACGGAATCTTTTTTAACACGCTTTTATTAGCTTGGGTTGTATGTATGTATGTATGTAACGGAATCTTTAAGCTTAATTTTCACCAATTTCCAGCGATTCGATTTCTTTGAAACTTTGTACACGTATCAAGGACCCATGACAATGCAATAATCTGCAAACAGTATCCCGTTATCCTGATTAGGATCGCCAGGATAAATAAATTCCTTTATAGATTTTCTGTAGGAGAGTAACAGAGAAAGAGCTAGTGCGCGATCTGCGCTTGCGTGCAGTTTTGGACGTACTCTCAGCATAAGGCTGACAGAAACTTATTCGGAGTAGTTGCGTTCTGAAACCTCATGCAACAGTGAAGCTTTAAATGAAATGATTAGATTACGAAATAGTTCGTGAAACATTTCAATATCACATGTCCGCAGAAAACTAATTGATATATCGAACTCAAAAATAAAAATAAATAATAGTTTAAAAAACCAAAAAAACACGCTTTTATATGCAACCGAACTAAAAATTAGAAAATAATTTTTCATTATAAAGAGTTTGTATTACAGTAATAAAAGGTCAAACAATGAATCGTAATTATATACCTCAAAATAGAATTATAATAAAATTTAAGATAATAACAGAATAATTTACTTCAGAATAAAAGCGTGGGGTTCTTAATATATTAAATGTTATAATTATTTCATTTGTAAATATCTATGAGGGAAAAGTTATGAAAAAATAGTAAAATGCACCCCACGCTTTTTTACTCTGAAGTGAATTATTCTGTTATTATCTTAAATTTTGTTGTAATTCTATTTTAAGGTATATAATTATGATTCATTGTTTGCTTTTATTACTGTAATACAAACTCCTTGTAATGAAAAATTATTTTCTAATTTTTAGTTCGGTTGCATAGAAAAGCGTGTTTTTTAGTTTTTTAAAACTATTATTTATTACATACCTACTGCCTCTATGGAGTCTTGCCCAAAGTCGATTAGAATTGAAGGGCTTATTGTAAAAACACGATAAGCCACTTAGCTACATAAATCTGTTTTATTCTTTAATTTATTAATAAGATAAGCGTCAATAAAAAGTTGTTAGTATTATCCTTGGAGTTTATTACCTCATTTAAAAGGTATTTAAGTTTATTTTTTATAAAAGTTAATTTAACACATTATTATTTTAACTTAAAAATGTAATAACTCCGTATTTTGTGATTGTGGGTTATCGAGTTTTTTACCATAAGCCCTTTAATTCTTGTAGGAGGGTGTCCATAAATTACTTAAGGAGTTTTTTTTCTTTTTATAAGGTGAGATTTGCTTTAACCCCCCTTCTTCCCATCCTCCAATCTCACGTAAGATTGGTGGGAATATAAAAACACACCATTTCTCAAACCGGGATTGATTTGGATGCAGGATACATTTTCCTGGGAGAACCTGCCCAAATCTGGTTAATTTTTTCCTTTTTCTAGCGAAGAAAAATTATGTTACATTTGCACAGACCCCTCCCTCACCCCACGATGATATTAGGTGAGATTCAAGCTGACCCCCTCTAACTTCTTCACGTAATTTATGGACTCCCCTAACCATTTAAGAAAATTACGTGAGGCATTTAGGAGAGGGAGGGAATCGATTTAAATCTCACCGGGCAGGGAGGATGTCTCTGCAACTATCACGTCATAATTTTCCGCTATAAAGAGGAATAATTAAATAATTTATTGAGATTTGGACAGGTTTCCCAGGAAAAAATATGTCACTATTTGGGTCGAGTACCCTTTTTTTGCTCTTTAAACTTTTAACGACAAAATCAAAATTTTGGTTTAAAAAGTTGCACCTTTTTACATATAGAAATCTCATGTGAGGATGGGAGGAAGTTAAAGCAAATCTCACCAGGGAGAGAGGGGAGGGGCGAAAAATTGAAAAAACACCTCACGTTAGGAACCAATTTACATATAAGTCGTCAGAGCAACCAAAAAGGTTGGGAACAAATTTTTCTAATAATTTTGATTTGGGAACCAATTTACGAGTGCCCTTTTGAAGTGGCACGACATGACTTGTAGATAATAAACATAATATAAGAAATGACGGTATTTTAGACCTACATCCTATATTTAGAAGTTTACTTGAAAATTATACTAAAAATACTTTAAAAGAACCAATCGAAGCGTCACAAAACAAGTAGGTATGATACACTTATTAAATTACCTACTATTTTACAATTATTTTCCAAATAGGTCAGACATTACTTGACACCCTGCATGTATTTTTAGGAATGGTACACTGAGTATGTTCAAGGTGAACTGTTTACAAACAATGGATAATAAAATACTAGATATTAAATTTTCGCAAAAAAATAAGATTAGGATCTGAATTTTTCTTTAAAAATAATATTCCTGGGAAAATACTGAATAAATGGTATTACACCACATATAATATCATTTACCTATAATAATTTTTGGTAAGATATATCACCTATTAAAAGTAATGTTTGTAATAGCTTTGTTCGCGGGTCTAGTAATGAACCGATTCTGAACCAGAACCGAACTGGTTTAGAATTGTATTAAAGCGCATGCCTAGTTATTTATTAGTTCGGAATTTTTATTTACCGTGAACGATTTTCTATACAGCTGAGGATGTATTTCTAACCTAGCCTTTTGGTTAGGATTTTTATGGTTAAATTGGATACTACACAAAAAAAAATAAATTCAAACAAAAAGGTAAATTGTTATACTGTCGAAAGCCACTCGAGGTCTCTCGGCGGAAGACGAGGGATTCCCTGCCTCCTTTCGTTTTTAACATAAGTATGTGTATTTAACTAAAGATAAAATTCAAACAACAAGAAATGGTAAAATCTTCTAATATTGTCTATATTTTTTAATTAAATCTTTATTTATTTTATTGCACACATATATTCATACGAAATTCAATTAAAAATCCTTTGTTTATATACGCTCAGAATCACAAAAATATAAAAAAAAATATTCAATAGGTATATATTAACCCACATAAAAAGTGGCAGAAACAAATAAACTGTAATACAACGGTTTATTTCTGTACCATAAAAACAGAAAACAGCTGACCATGTCGACAATGCGCATGAAATTCCGAACTGAACTTTTAGTTCCAACAATAATCCCAGGACTGCTAATCAGGTTACGAACCGGTAACGAACTGATTCCATTGTAACCCGCGAACACAGAACTGTTAGTAAAGATTCAGGATTTTACTAACCGCGAACGCTTCCTTTTTACTGCGCATGCGAATAATCCCAGAACCGGTTCAGAATCAAACCCGCGAATAAAGCTAATAACTGGAGTTTTTACTATAAAGAATCAGAAAGATAAACGAAAGTGTATTAAACTCGAAAAGATTGTCGAAAGTTATTCTGTATGTATATACAGGGTGTCCAGAAAGTCAACGATGATATTAAAAGGGCTGGTGGAACAACCCAAAAGCATCCAAAAAAACATTTAATAACCTAAGTAAAAAATGTAGGCTTTTAAAATTTTTAAATCACTCAGTATATCATATGGCAATTTGACGTTTTTGATATTTCAGATAAGATATAAGATTATAAAGAATAACTTTTTTCGAAATATGAAAAAAAGTTACAGATGTGGTTAGGTCTATCTGTAGACATACTGTAGTTTTTTCAAAGAGAAATTTTAGTTTAATGTTGTTCTTTAATCAATTAAGGACAAAACAAACAAAACTTGACAAGCTAGACCACTTTCAAGTGCCAATATCTCGAAAACCATTTTTACTGCGATCATTTGATGTTTCCCTGGATGTTTATGGGTTGTACCATCAGCTTTTTACTATTATAGTTGACTATCCGGACACCTTGTATAAGTATTCATTACCTACTCCCTTAAAAAATTAAATTATTTACGCCAATGAGTCTTTTAGTTTACAGGAAAAACTAGATTCGAAAAGTAATTTGAGTAATTGAGTAAATTGTTCTAACTTCCAACAAGAGAGTTGATAGTAGGGGAACCCACGATGCTAAATGGGGATTTACTCGAGTGTCAGAGAGACCTGTTGGGTTGCAAGCTTAGATGATAAAAAAAAGGATATATAATTCATCGGTGAGGAAAGCGGCTAGATTTGTCACTATGTATGTCAAAAAATACTGTTATTTTTTCGGCTTGTGGAAATAGTTCGGATCGTATCGGATTATCTATTTTTTTCTTATCCTTAAATTATTTTTACTTGTAATACCATTAGTGCTAAATATATTTCCGAAATTTTTTCATGGCCAGGGGGAATTTTCTTAAAATATTCGTGGCCGAGAAAATATTTCCCGGAATAATTTAAGCACGTGTGGTATTCGGTAAGAAAATTTTACACCAAGTTTGTGTTAAATAATATTCTTTTAAATTTAATGTTTGTAATTTTGACACAAGCTTTAAAATTTCACTATAAAATAAATATTTTTCATTTTACTAATTGTAGTTGCAAATATATGTAATTTTAGAGCTTATCATTGTTTATTCTTCTATATTATATATACCTTATATTACTACAGTTGGTAAAAATAGTTTATTTTAATTTTTTAGACCCATACCTTGCTTTCGTTTGCTCTTCACTTATGTCTAGTACTTCAGTCTAATGATATTATTTTACTAACTGTAGTTGTATAAAATTGTCATTTAGGGTCTTAAAACCTTACATTATTTTATATTATGTTATGTTTAAAATACTACAACTGGTACAAAATAACATTTTTTTTTATGTATGTGAATGACAGACATGACGTTAAAACAAATTCAATGATTATGTCAAAACAATTTCCACTATAATTCGCTCCAGGGTATCCCAGGCAGGAGAAAAAAATTCCGATAAATACTTGTGTTATCATGGTAATGCAACCAAAAATACACATTTATTGGTCAAAAAACAGTAGTGTGGAATTTTCTTCAAAATAAAAAAAATAGCCACGCTCGAGAATGTCAAAATGCCGTTTTTTGCAACTTTGCAGCCCTCCATTTTCTTTACGTCACTGTCAAATTATTAGATTAGTAAAATATACACTGTTTTGCATGTAATTAACTCATCATATCTTAATCTGACCCGCTTGAAACTTTCTGTTGGATATAATTTTGTTATTTTTACGATCGCCCCTGTATACGGGGCTCATATTTTGTGGAGGTACTTAACCGGGTACAAGTTATCCTCCGGTATATTAATCTGCTGCGCTGCAGTAAATTCCGAAATCCCCTCTTGGGCTCCCCTACCATGAAAAACATTTGTAGATTTGTAGGAGAAAAATTAAATGTTTATTAATTTTTTTACTTTTGAATGTGTGCCCTCAGGGCCGTATTAACTCTTTGACGCGCCCTAGGCTACAATTCCCGGGGCGCCTTATTTCCAAAAAATTTTGAAGAGCAAAAAAAAAAGGTCCTCTCCTTTTATGACAAAAAAGGTCATTCCCTCCTTCTCACGCCTATTTCCCTATTTCATTCCAAAGCACCCTATTCGCAGAGATATTACTTACCAAAAATCCCACTCAACTTTTTAAAACCTCCCCTGTCTAGCACCCATTACTCCCCTGTCTGGCGCCTATTTTTTCATGGCGCCCTAGGCTGTAGCCTAGTCAGCCTAATGGATAATACGGCCTTGTGTGCCCTGCTTATTAGAATACCCACGAGCCGACCCTGATCTTCCTGATCTTAAAATTGCTGTTACAAATTTGTTCCATATTCCCTCTTTTGTTCCTTTTAGTCGATAGAATCATGCCACCATTAAGTATTCAATTTTTAATACCCAGATATGAACATCTTAATCAAATTTAGTTTGAAACTGCCATAAAGCAAATTGTTACGAGCGATTTAACCGCTTGAAATCTCCATTTATGTTCTTGGAAATGGCGAATTGGCTTATAAAGTAATATCACGCGTTCCGCAGGAAACGGTTCGCGATATAAATGGATATATCGATATAGACATACAGATTGGCCTCATCGAAATTCAGGACGAGCCTTTAGCAGCCTTCCTTTTGACTTTAGTCACCTCGATAATGTCATTATTTCTATTTTAAGTTCGATTATGTGTTTAGAGGATATTGTGAAATCTATGATTTTGTAAGTGTTACTTTAGAAAATAATGTGTTATATGATATAGAAATGTGTACAGGGTGTCCAGATTTCGTTGCAAGTGCAGGATATCTTTGTTATTATTAGAGACTAGCGGACCCGTGCCCACTTCGTTGGGCGTTAATTTTATTTGTCTCTGAACTTTTTGTTTATTCAGAACTAAGCAACTACTGAAACATATACAGGTCGGATAAGGCCACAGTATAAAATTATTTTACTCTATACAGGATGTCTCAAAAAGTGTGACGTATCAAAGTTATATTTTTTAAACGGAACACCCTATATTTTATGACGATTTTAGATTCTACATAAAAAATAATTTAAGTTTGTTAATAGTACCAAGTGTCTAATTTTATTCGTTTTTTGATATTTGATTTTTTTCAAAATGCAGGGGTCCTTAAACTTTAAAATTTTTGACAAGATTAGGAAAAGTCTTCCTTATTATACGTAGGTCATATCGAGATCATAGATTATACAGGGTGATCAAAAAAATAATTTCAATTTTTTAGAAAGTCAAATTGCCATATATCTCTTTTATTAAATGGAACACCCTGAATTTTTTACACCACATAATGACAAACCAAATGCTTTTTCAAATGGTGTATAGGTTGCCTATACCTATCTTTTATACTTTTAAGTAAATTCCGTTTTAACATATTTTTATTCCCAATGTCTATTTAAATGTAAAGTAGGCTGTGATATAGCTATGCGTATTTACTAAGCCGTTATTGCAAAATGTAAATTTGTTGGAAAAAGCACAAAATTAAAAGATTTTGTATTATCTGCCACTATTTTTTAAAATTCACAAAAAAAATCATTAGTTGCTTATACTGCTACTTCCAATAACACTTATTTCAGCTGAATGTGGTAATGATAAAACATGAATGTGTTTTTAAACAATCCTAATAACGCCTCTGGTCAGTTATGACGACATTCTGTGACCTATAACTCGTTTCTTCTATTATTCATAATTACTGTGTCAAATTTTTTAAAGCAACTATTACGGTTATCAGATGGTTTCTCCTGGAATATTTTTCAGGATTAACTCTAGACTAAAGTAAACCATTTTTTTTTACATCCTACCAGTATTATATCATCTTGTTGTTGTAGAAGAAGGGTTTTTATTTAAAATCATTTAAATTTCTTTTAAACTGACTAAAACACTAGTAATCAATAAATGGTCGTTGTTATTTTCTTAAGAAAAATATTAATGGCTGCTATGTCACAGCCAACTTTAATTTAAATAAACATTTGGACTAAAAATTTGTAAAAACAGATTTTACTAAAAAGCACAAAAGATAGGTATAGGCAACCTATACACCATTTGAAAGAGTATTTTATTTGTCATCATGTGACGTAAAAATACAGGGTGTTCTATTTAAAATAACAGATATATGGCTATTTGATTTTCTGAAAAATTTAAATTATTTTTTGATCACCCTGTACAATATTTGATCTTGATTTGACCTACGTATGATATGGCAGACTTCTTCTAATCTTGTTACACATTATAAAGTTTAAAGTGTTAAAGTAAAATCAATTTAATTTTACCTCTGCATTTTTCAAAAAATCAAATATCACAAAAACGAATAAAATTAGACACTTAGTACTATAAACAAACTTGAGTTATTTTTTAAAGTGGAATCTAAAACCGTCATGAAATATAGGGTGTTCCATTTAAAAAAATATAACTTTGATACGTCACACTTTTTTGAGACACCCTGTATAGACTAAAATAATTTTATACTGTGGTGTTATCCGACCTGTATATTTTACAGTATTTACTTTTTTTTAAATCCCATGGTTATCCAGCTACAGACCGTGTCGAATATGGTGGGCCACCCTGTATATATATATACAGGGTGTTCAGTTAAGGGTGTACATTATCTATATCTCAAGAACCCTTGACCTCAGCCAATTGGCAAAAAAAAATATAACAAAAATGGCAACGTCCAAAATATTTTCAACTTTGCAATGTGGCTGTAAGAGGGCGCAACTGTCAACTGTTTGTTCTAATTTATATTTGTATTATTATTTTGACAGTTGCGCCCTCTTACGGCCACATTGCAAAGTTAAAAATATTTTTGGACGATTCCTCGTTGCCATTTTTGTTATAATTTTTTTTGCCAATTGGCTGAGGTCAAGGGTTCTTGAGATATAGATAGTGTACACCTTAACTGAACACCCTGTATATATATAATCCAATTTACGTAAAGTTTTTCTTGTTTATATTCTACAGGGTGTAAAAAAAGTAATACATTTTACAAAAACCTTGTCAAGAGCATAGCATTTCTCTTAGAAATGTATAAAGTAAGAGAAATATTAATTAGACGTCATTATTTAGTAGATTTTTGCGTGCATTCACTTTTGTTAGGCTACTTACTATTATTACTTGGTAAAAAACCATCAAAACGTTAATTTACTTTCTAAACACATTTTGTTAATGATGAATGCAATAAATAAAAGCTAGTTTAGGTATTTAAAAATTCTACAGCGTTTATCTAATTTTGTTTTACTTAGTGCTAGTTATAAAAGTTTATATAAGATGTCTTACAATTGGCGTTTTTGGCACATGAAAATACAATTAAAAAATTGTTCTATGGGGGTTAAAATTTTAAAAAAATCTTTATAACGATTTAAGATAAATAAATATTGGTTGAAAATTATTATAATGATGAAAATGGTACTAGCTTAATATTTACCTTTTAAAATCTATTTGATATGTCTAAATATAATAAACAGGGTGCAACAATTATTACTTTACTTCCCCGACTTTCGCTTTTTTTTAGCTGTGTGAGAGGGTACCTTTCCTAACAATATTTAAATCTAGCGGATCCAAAATTTTGCAATAAATATCTGATTTTATTGTTCTACCATTTTAGCGGTTATTTACTAACAGAATTTTTGCCTTAAATAAAAACGCATTTTTTTTTAATAAAAACTTTGTTTTAATTATGAAAAAAAATATATTTGAAAAACTGTGAACAATTAAATATATTAATTTTTTAATTTTTTATAAAAACTAAAACTAGAAAAAAATTAAAAAGGAGCTTTGCAAGACTCTGTGGACTTTCCAAAATATAAAATACCAGGTAACAACGAAATCACTATCCAGCAATTTATTTTCTTCAGTGCAATCGTATAGTTTTTAAATTTAGTGTCGTTATATTGTAACCTATTTTAATAAAAAGGTTAATACCTCGGCTAAGCTGTTCGCCTTGCTAGAGCAGTAGGTCGAAGGTAAGTGTTTTTTTACTTTTAGTCGAAAAAAAATTGAAAAGGGCGCCACAAGATTTTTATTGTGATAAAGTAAAGTTAAAGCAGGTATAAAAAATCTTGAAAAAACTGCTTGGTAATACTGATGTTAAATAGCCAAAACAAAAACATATTTATGAAATAAAACAAATAGGTACATTCAAATCACTCAGTCAAGCTTTGGTTTATTTATCATTTCATAAAATAATAATGTACTGAATGATAGATACTTAATTCTAATCAGTTTCATATAAAATACTTATTTACATAATATTATAAAAAAGTGGGGACCAATCTGGTGTAATTTTAAGGCATTCTAATTAAATGTGAATGAAGATGTTAACTATGACGCACTTGATCAAGATTGTCTAATTTTTCGCCAAATTTTTGGTTAAAAAAATAGAATATGCCGTAGTTCAGATTTGGTTCATACATTTAACATAATAGCTATAATACATTATTTACATATAACCAATTTGGTTTATTATTCGCAAATTATTTAAAAAACTAACAATCAATTATGGTGAACATTTTTCATAATTAAAAAAGGAAAAATGTACAAAAAAGAGGATGGATACAACCTTTAAGTGGTGATCGGCTACCATGAGGCTATGGCTGCTGGGTAGGCTTTGAGGCATAGAAGTCGGACTGACCTCGTTGCTTTGAGGGCGATGGTCAAAACAAAATGACATATGTTTCCACGACTTAGGAGGAGCATCAAAATCCCAAAGGATAAAAAGAAAAACCCATACAAGCGGGTTATCTTTCCAAAGGCTGTATAGTCAAATCGGTAATCATATATCCTTATTAAATTGATTAGGGCTTAATATTGATCGTATTAAACACATAGCACTGGATAAAATTTTCACAATTGAAAGGAAGTCACCAAAATCCAATATTACGCTGCTCCAACAGCATTAAATTTATTCAAACAAATCAGAAAAATAATTAAACTTCTGCAACAGGTGTTCTCAAAAAAAACGGCCAAAAATAGCCTTTCTTGCTGGCTACTGTCTCGAGCCGTGTTCAAAATAGCAAGGGAGCGAAATCGAAAAATTCCCCAAATTAAATGCATATAAAAAAAACGAAAAATCTATAAAACTCAGGATTTTGTTAAAGGAAACATGGCAGCAACGCATCAGAGCGGTGGTACTCGCGCCACAGTCCACACGACGATCATCACCGCAGACCGGCGAGCGAAGGGGAAGCGTACCCAGAGTCACCAACAATCAACGTTGCCGAGGTTATCTAAATATAGTTTTGAAAATTAAAGAACAAATTTTTTTCTTTATTTATTTATTAAGAATTATGTGATTATAAAATAAGGTTTGTAGCTTTACACGCTACAATATTGTATCACTAGATGCCAATTTTAGATATAATAACATCTGTGTATTACTTTCAGTTTAACCGGAAGTCATATAAACTTTTGATATTTTAAATTGAACACCCTATATATTTTTTAGGATTTGAAATCTTCAGGTCATTTCTGATAGAAAACATTTAATATATTTATAACCTAACTCTTTTGGTTTTGGAGAAAATGGCGTTTGAAAATGTCCAAGCGACAGCACATTAGCAGTTTTATGGGAAAACAAATGAACATCACCAAAATTTAAAATGCTTCAAACAGTTCCTTTTAAAGGCTTTACCTTTAGAGACCATTATAATACTACTTCCGGTTTAGCCGGAAATGCTGTACAATTTTAACTTCCAAGTATAACAAACTTGTTAATTTTAATGGAACACCTTATTTATTTATTAAGATTCAAATTCTTTAAGCTATTCCTGATATAAAACCTATGATATACCCATAACCTATCTTTTTTAAGTTGTAGAGAAAACGGAGTTTGAAAAAGTCTAACGACCTCACAATAAACAGGTTCATGGATATTGTGTCGTCGTCTGGACCTTTTCCAATTTTTATATCAGGAATAGCTTAACGAATTTAAATCTGAAAAAATATATGGGGTGCTCCATTAAAATTACCAGGTTTATCATACTTAGAAGTTTAAATTTTACAGCATATCGGGTTAAACAGGAAGTAATTTTATAGTGGTCTCCAAAGGCAGAGTCTCTTAAAAGAACTATTTTAAGCATTTTAAATTTTTGTTATGTTCATTTTTTTTCCATAAAACTGCATATTGTGCAGTCCTTTAGAGCATTTTCAAACGCCATTTTCTCCAAAACCAAAAAAGTTAGGTTATGGATATATTATAGGTTTTATATTAGGAATAATCTGTAGAATTTGAATCCTAAAAATATACAGGGTGTTCCATTTAAAATATCAAAGTTTATATCGCTTCCGGTTAAACTGAAAGTAATTCACAGATGCTATTATATCTAAAATTGGCATCCGGTGATATGATATAACGTCCCTATATTTAAACTTTGTAGTAACCAACGATGAAGGCTCAGTTCCTTATATCAGATTTCTACAGGGAATATATTAAGCCGAGACCAAGGAATGCTCTAGCTGAGCGCTTATTGTATCGTTATGAAAGAGGTAAATGTGTTAATCAAGTAATTCACACTATTTCAACTGTACCTAAAGAAATTGCGTTGAAAAAGTTTTTGAAGCTTGAAGACATTAGTAGATACACTGGCCATTCTTTTAGAAGAACGTCAACTACGTTCCTTGCCAATGCTTCGGATGTCGATATTTTGGACTTAAAAAGGCATGGAGGTTGGAAGTCTTCTTCTGTTGCGGAGGGATATATTGCTGAATCCTATAGTAATAAGGTGGAAATTTCAAAGAAGATTTTACATGAAATTCTTACCAATATTTCCTCTAATGAAGTAACAGTGAAAAATATTAATATTAACGTAGTTAAAGGTGATAACGATACCCCAACAACAAATTTAAAAACTGTTAATTCAAGTATTATTCCTTCAATTTCTTTTGCTAATTGCTCAAATTGCACAATTACTTTTAATGTCAATACCTAACCTAGTTTTTTAAAATATTTTGTCATAAATTAGTTACTTTTTATAAATAAATCCTAATATTTCCCACAAGCATATGTTCTTTTTTTTTTTACTCTTACTTTTTTGTCCAGGCGCTGAAAATATTACTTTCGTAGCTAGCAACGCCGCTTAGCAACCAGGTAACACGAAGGTTCTCTTTCGTTATCATTCGCGTTGCTAGGACCACAAAGTTTCCTTATTTATACAGTAGTAGAAAAAATAAATTGCTGGATAGTAATTTCGTAAAAACTCACGCCTCTCTGAAAGTTTAATATAAATAAAATTTATTTCCAAAACTGTAATGATATAAATAATAATTGTGTTAGGTTAACAAATACATGCATATAATAATAAATTCATAATTGCATTTGTGTAGATTTAATATAATTATTATAATTGTTTAAATTTACCGTACAAATATTTATACACATTAATTTTAATTATAATTAAATATTGTTTGTTCATAGAATGTTACAACATTTTATTTGTTATTATTAGTTCTGATCACCATATGCGTATGTTATGATAACGATATTGTGTCTTCGAATTATTATGTAACTATTTAAAATAATGTCATATTTATTTATATTAAAAAGTCAGGCGTTATTAGGGATTGCCTACTTAACAATAAAGTTGCATACGTCGCATCGTTTTACTATTTATATTGTTTGTTTTTAAGGCGCGCAACTAGAATTTTTGAAGTTGTATTATTTTATTCTATTTTTTTCTTGGTTTTGGTCCCTTCAGGTCCAATCCACCAATCTCCCCCTTCCGGACTATGCTTTCCAGAGCTTCATCGGCGGAAAATCTGAATAATCGAGCTCGTAGCTCCCAGAAATTCCAAAAGAAAACAAAAACAATTCTACAATCGATACAAAGCATAAACTGTCAGCTGTCAAATCAAGAGCCGCTACTGGTGTTACGTATAACCTTCACTTTCACTATTGACAGTTCCCATGTCACGCCCATCTATAACCCGCCATTTGAGAAATACCTCGTGTTCACCACCAAACAGGATACCATCAGCTTATAGGAATCTTTGCTCACAGCGCTTAGATCCAGAAGAAAGATGCCGTCAATTTAGCGTGAATCTTTCCTTGATCCCCGAAGGTAAAAACTTCCGTACAGCACCTCTAACCGCCACCCCGGCCCCGGGAAGAACTTTGTAGTCCTCTACGCACGTCCGCACTGTCCGGAGGTCAAACAAAGAGTTGAAGTTGTATTAATCTTTAAACTGAGACATGGAATCTACACCCAATATACACGTCGTGCCATTTAAAATTCGATTTTTTTCCATTGTGTGGGAGAGTATAGAGCAACAACAAAGCAATCCCGACACGTCATCTTATCCGGAATGTTAGGGCATTCCTTGTTTAATCTCTTCCTGCTATTTTTTAACACACTGAAAGCCAATTTGAACGTTTTGAGTTGGCATGACGTATAAACTATATACTATTGGCCTTAAAAGAACCATCTTGGTAAAGAAAAACAATATTTTAGAATTTGCGAAAATTATTTCTTGTTTTTTTTTTGGTTAGTCAACCTCGCAAAAACATCTACAGACAGTTTTTTTATAAGGGGCCAAGGCTTGCATAAAAAATTGTGGAGTAAAAAGTTTAACCTGCTATATGTAGGTTTTTCGAAAAATATAGATAATTTGTAAAATTTGGGATTTGTTGATAGAATTTGATTAAAATCACGACAAAATACGCTTTCTGGAGAGGAGCTAACAAAAAAAAAAATTGCAAATTTAAAAATAAAAATTTTTATTCTCAAAGTGATCAATATTTTATTTAATACTAACTACTGAACTGTGGCCACTTTGCCGGGCGTTGCCTATATTTTTCTATGTTTAATCTTAATAACATAAATCCTATAACTCTTCTAAATAGTGTAGTTTTCTGAAGTGAAGGACTGTTTATGATCGGTTCAGTATTTCCAAAAGTTAGCCCCTACAAACAAACAAAGTTACAAACTATACCCCTTTACAATATTTGTATAGATTAATATGAATAATATTAAATATTTCTTTTTGTCCGTTTTTTCTTTTTTTTAATTAAGTGATGGAATTTTCATCAAAGCGTCTTAATTTAAAATAAAATTGTGTCATACTTATTCATCTTCATTTTTATTAACGCACAGTCATCTTCACAAAAATTACAAGTAATTTAGTCATTGAGGTTACTTAGATTGAATTTTAGCAGTAATTTTCACCGTACTATTCCAAAATTTAAATGTAAAACCAAGGTTAGTTTATATTTATAAGGTTGCGACATATCCTCAACTTTTAGGCGGTTCGAGGTCGGAGACGCAAGGAAGGGCACTTCACGGAGAAAAGTTGGCAAGACTGGATAAAAATCAAAGCTGAAGATCAATCCAGTGGCGTCTAGAATTTGCGCATTTCATTTTGCATTGTTTTGGAGCTGATATTTGTTGAAAGATGTAATTCCAAATGTTTTTTATTTAAAGTAAAAGAATTTACAACTTAATAACAATTAAAAACTGTTGTGTAAACGGTTGTTCTATTAATACAATAAACTGTATATCTTCGGCACTGAACAACATGGCCGAAAAATGGGAGATGTGACGTCATAACACGTCAAAGCAATATGGCCGAATGTCGTGACCTTATATAGACCGACTTTGATGTAAAACAATGATTTCATATCCATGTAGGCATTTCAAGAATGTACTGCAATATTATAAAATTTTTAAAAAGAAAAAAACCCAATATTTTTTTATGGTTTAGGAATATGCTTTTAGGTTTTATAAATATCTTCAATATTTCCAAAAATATGTTGTTACATACACCCTGTATCCTGAAAACAAAGAATGTGCGAACCCATATTTATATGAATTTTTTTCTTATGTTGTCGAGACGATTCTACCATAGCAGTTTGGCACCACAGTCTACAAAAATACCCTCTTTATTTACTTTAACATTTCGCACCTTTCATATTATAGGGGCACAATTAAAAATTTTGTGCAATTGAGTTTTTGTGATATATAGGCACAAAAACAATTACTTTGCATGATGCCCTTGACAGAAAGAGACAGAGCCACTCATGGGGCGCACAAACATAATTGTGTCTCTATCTTATTTCCGAGTAACGCGACCCGATATTTAATATCAATTTCACAAAATTTTTAATTGTGCCCCTATAATATGAAAGGTGCGATTTTTTGATTGTAAAAATGTAAAGGAAAACTAAATATGACAAAAAAAACCCAAGAGATAAAAAAATAGGATCTAAAAATTTTTATTTGGTAAACCACAAAGAAGTATTGTGGTACGTCAAAATTCCAAACCTTAATCAGTTCTTTCATATCATGCATTATCAATATAAAGAAAGGAAGTGGTGACTTTTGACATGGGATATTTTTTTATTGTTATCTATTCCTTGCGGTGTTTAGAAAAATCCAGCTAATTTTATTGTTGGTGTGCAAATTTATTTAACATTTCCGTAAACACATTTTTCAAAAAACCTTTTTGTCATGTAAAAGAAAATTTATTTTTATATCTAACTTGCGGTTTAATATTGTTTATTTGTCATATAAGTAAGCTTCTTTTTTAAAAAAAGGATATACAGTGAGGATATAAAAATATATCGGATAATAAAAACAATCAAATATTTATTTTGGTTTTTTATTTAAACTTTCGAGTTATTCTAATGACATGCATACAGTAGGGTAGAGCGGGGCTAGTTGAGCTATTTTTCACTTGATCGGTTATAGCTCCTCAAAAATAAGTCTTAATGGCTTATAATGCATACTGATGGATCAGCAATTTATTCCTTATTAGTAGTGTCCATAGTAATTTCTTTTTAATAAGTCGAATTTGGGAGCTACATCTATTTTAATGTAGATAGGCAAGTATGTCCAACGTACCCCATAGGTGGGGTAAGTTGAGCAAGGGTATGGGGCTAGTGGAGCACTTAGAAAGTATAGTCAAATCATGGCTTGAATGTCAAATACGTTTACAATAAAAATACATTTTGACAATTTGCTTTTTATATTTATAATCTTATAGTGACAAACAACAAGTCTCATTAATAAGACAGCAACTTCCTAGCTTAGCTTAACTATTAGATTTAATATCTATGAATTCATCTTCGTTTTTTAACTTTTTAAGCAGTTTTATTTTGCTTCTCTTGTAATGCCTTCTGTATCTGTTAAAATTGCAGATTTTCTTGGACCAGTCTTTGGGTATGGTCAAACTATTTCCAGAGAAAATTTATAAGTTGGATAGGTCAGCTCGTTTTCTTTGTTGCTTGTATAAAGTTCGGGTTGCAGCCTCTTTTAAATCTTGAGAAGACTTTAGTAGTTTTACTGTTATAAGTCCGTATCCTAAATAATAAAAAAAAATAAAACATTTTATACTTAAAACCGTGGGGTTAGTTGGGCAACTGTAGCTCAACTAACCCCAACCTGAAATTTTAAAGAAAAATTGAATTTATTAAAAGACCGGTTAGAATTGTATCCAGAATCTTTATACATATTAAAACTGCAATAAATTTACTTAAGATTAATACTTACTTGATTAAGAACGGAATACATTTAACTATCACAGATAAAATTTTCCGGCTTGCAATTATTTTACTTTTTTATCACAAAATAAACAATGTGCACGGACACTTTTCTCGATCGCCGCGTCACCACTAGTGGTCGCACAATGAGTTTCCCTTGCGCAACCTCTTCTTTACGCTATTTGATGCTTTCGCGTGTGGGTGATAGTTTTTGAGATATTTTGATTGCCCAACTTACCTCTATGCTCAACTAGCCCCGCCCTACCCTACATGAGTTAATCAGGTGTGTGATGACAAATTGTTTTTTTAAAGAAGTCTTAATAAAACTTATTAAGATAAGTCCCAAAAAATGTTTAATAAAACTAGTAAATTAGTTATATATTTTTTATTTAACCAAGGTCTTCACCTCTTTGCACCTATAATCATGATACATTTCTCTTGTTCTGCTTAGTAATTTCTTAATGGTAAACAACCAAAAAAAAGTTTTTACCTCTTTTCACCTACATTCACACTTTTCTTTTCACTAAGAAGCCCGGGGTCCCTCTTAACTAACTCCAAGGAGCCCACTGTGAGATTGCTAAACCCAGGGCATTTCCTCGCCCAGCCCCTTATTAGCTACGTCACTGCACGCCGTGTATACAAATGTTTGTTGTGTGTATTTTGTTGTTCTTGCGCAGTGGCGGCTGGTGCATAAGAGCCGCAGTGCTGCCGAACCACCAGAATTTTTAAGCTGTTTGGTATTTTTTTATAACATTCAATTCATCATTTTACAATTAAAATATTAAATATCCATTAAAACAAAACTAAAATAACCAGTTTCCGGCCGAGAACTCTAGTACAGTAGGCACGCGCATCTTCACCCAGTGACGACGCATCATAGATTTCTGCGCAGTGGACCATCTTAAATAATTTTCAGTCTCTCGCGACGTTATTGCATTGACTAAACTGAGCGACTCTTTTCGGTGCGCAGCACGATTGTTTTAATTTTCTCTATGCTGAATGCTCTTGTCGTAAATTTTGGTTTTTGTTGTGCGGCATTCGCGGTAGCACTTTACAGGTTATTTAGACATTTTTATATCGCTCGTGTGGAAGTCGACAAGTTTATATTTTTTATTCGTATTTGGTTGTGTGTTTAGTGTTTATAAGCAATGGATGTGGTGCATAATTTAGTGAACGTTAAACGATTTTTTAAATATTCATATGAAGAGAAACTTGAACCAAAAACTAGTGGTAGACCGTTACCGGACATCGTGATTGAAGTAACCTGTGTTTGCAGAATAAAAGATTATACGCGTCATTTCAATAGAGATATTTATTCCCGGAATGACTGGATTTGTGAATGTAATAGGAAAAATGCCCTTTTTGCTTTCCATGTGTACTTTTGCAGGCGAAGAGGGTAGTTCAACACTTTTAAAATTGTTAATACAAAATAATTTAGAAAGTACTTTCAAAAAGACAAAAAATGTGCTTGATATTTTAATAACTACTTCTATGTCGACATTAGAGGCTAAAAGATGTTTTTCTACACTTAAGCGAATAAAGACCTTCCTTCGAAATACCATGTCACAAGATCGTTTAACTGCATTGGCCATGCTTTCCATTGAAAAAGACTTTATATTAAAAATCACAGACTTTAATGACAGCGTTATTGATCTATTCGTTTCGAAAAGGGATCGTCGGATTGATCTCATATTTAAACAATAACGTAAATTTCTAATAATTTTATTTCCGTAAATGTTTTGTGTTTTCATTTTCGTTAAAACCCAGCCATACATAAATATGAAACCTGATAACTGAATATCGACTTAGGATTAATTTCGATAAAATGGTGAATGCACCGCGAATATATTATTCCATTTATTTGAGTAATTTAATTGCAGAACACCTATAATATTTTGCCACGAGCCGCCACTGTTCTTGCGCCATTTCAGATCACTTTAGCTTTTATAAAATTACACTTTTATTTTCTGTTTAAAAATTGTAAAAAATACATTTTCTATAACTTAATGGTACAGGTGTGAGTTTCAGTGCTACTAATTTACCGTTTTCCTATACCATTATTAATGCTACTGGTCTCTAATGCACCTAATAGAGCTTTTTAATATTTCATCGGTTAATGCAACCATGGCTGTATTGCAGCTTTTAGAGAAAATAGTTAAAACTGTTTCCTTAGGCTTTTAGTCTAAAGTTATGAGATTAAAATTTTGAAATATGGATAAATTCTCGCTGTACAGTTTTTTTGGCAGTCTATGTGAGTTTAGGTGGCCGGCTCGTTTCTAAAAATTTTCGTGCAGTAAATAAATATTATTATGAATGTTTCTACAATTTTTTACTTTTTAAAATATTTTACAAAAAGGAAACACTGGATGGGAAGAGTTTATGAACAACTTGGCAACAATGCTTATGCCTCATTGGGGTTCCTCTTATTTAAATTCATAGGTCACTTAAAGGTCGGTGTTATTACTTTTACTGATCGGTCGCAGATGAGCCTATTTCGGTCGAAAAGCATAAAAACTTGGTCCGAGATAATGGATTGATGTCACCTAATTTTGGAAGAACTCTCAGCAAGCCGTTTTATTTGATACCCATATTATAGAAATGCATTAAAAATAATTCGTCCACCATCTTAGGGGTTCCGCCATGTTGGATTTAGAATGACGTCACTTTAGTTTTCGAGTTTCTCTTAACAATCCCTTTTATTTAATACCTATATTGCAGAGATGCGTTTAAAAAGTCCGCCATCTTGGGGGTTCCGCCATGTTGGCTTTAGAGAGATGTCACTTTTCTCAAGTTACTCTTGGCAAGCCCCTTCATCTGATACCCATATTGTGGAAGTGCATTAAAAATAACTAATCCGCCATCTTGAGAGTTCCGCCATGTTGGATTTAGAATGACGCCACACAGCTATTCATGCATTGCCATCCAAACCAAACGTGTATACCAAATTTCAGTAACCAATTGTCATTTATTTTTCCTATTTGCTTGCGCAAAGTATTTACTTTGCGCATTCGTTTGCGTGCGCCAAGTTCAACTTTGCTCACTCAATTCCTCGTTAGAAAATGTAATTGGTTGTTAGAGCAACTACAAATAAACGTCAAAATTGACAAATACAATTTGAAGTTAAGAAATATTAGAATGAAAATGTGTTTTAACTTTTCTAAGACACCAATAGAAAAGAATATTGTTCCTACCACGTGCGCAAAGGGTCTTTCCCGCACTTAAATCATATCTAAACTCCGATACGCGTCGTTCATCTACCTACTTATGCGTGCGGGAAAGTATCACTTTGCGCACTTGTTAGGTAATAACTATAACGTGAAATTACATGCGCTAAGTTCAACTTTGCGCAAACATGTGCGCAAAGTAACTACTTTGCGCATGCGAGAAAAAATGCCTTTTGAGAAATGTTGAATGATAGTCTCATCATTTTTGGACCGTTTTGTAATTTTTTTTTTTCACCCTTTCGGGGTTATCCCACCCAGGCCCGACGACCGCCCCTCTAGGTGGTGCACTGCAGCCTGAAGGCTTATTGTACCTTGACCCCTACTCCTTCCCATTCACACACCATTCATTCCATAACTTGGATGGTTGTTGCTCGGTCCGCATCCCCGAGCAGAACACCATGTGCCGTTGCCCAAAACACCGCTGGTTTTGTAAATTACTTGAATACCTATGGTAGAATTAAAATATAAAAGGTCAAGTTAAGAAATATTTCTTACCTTTTAAACTACATTACTCGATTTATTAAGGAATTAGTACATATATTTTGTTACTAAAAATATTTGTGTAGAAGATTTTACGCCTCTAAATTTTGGCCAATCGAATGCTTTCATTTGGATGTGATTCTATGACGCAGTGGCGCACCTACAGGTATAGGGGCCCGGACGGAAAGCAAAGTTGGGGCTCCTTATCAGTAAAAAAAGGTCGTCATCTGGAAAATGAGCTCCCCTTCCAACATAATATGATATACCTTGAGGTCGCGGCCCCCTTTTCCTACTTGCAAGAATTTTTACGACCAACAAAAAAAGGTTCCCAACTTCCAACTATACTCTTAACCAAAATTGGTACCTTATTTTGTATGAGATCCCCCATTTGGGCCCCTCCCTCTGTACGCTAGTGCTATGACGACAACCCACAACACCAAATGGGTCAAAAGCCACCCTCTACATAGTTTTGGCATAAAATATTTCTACCGAATTTCTCAGGAGCTTAAATTAAAATTTTAAAAAATTTTCCTCAGTTTTATTTAAACATAAACTTTATAAATAACTTTAACGATGTGATGAGAGATCTGCAATCCCATTGTCTATAAGATTAGAAAACTGTCTAGAGTATCTTTGCAAACATATATTTTATTAATTTATTGATAATATTTCATTTAAATACCTTTCGATAACCTAGATTTTTTTAAAAATAAGATCTTTATTATTAGAAAAGCATGTATTGTTTTTTTTGACGGGTTGACTACACCAATAATAATAAATTTTGCTAATTTAACCTAATTTCTTTTTAAATAAACATCTATTTACGCAATGATTAGGATTTTAAAAAGATCTAGAAAGACGTAGTATTTAAGCGAAATATTTTTTGTTTTTTTCTGATACCTCAACACTTTTTGTTTGTTATTTTATTGCCTATTTTTTAACACGCTTTTTATTAGCTTGGGTTGTAAACTATCTATCTATCTATGTAACGGAATCTTTGAGCCTAATTTTTACCAATTTCCAGCGATTCAATTTCTTTGAAACTTTGCACACGTATCAATGGACCGATGACAATGCAGTAATTTAAAAACAGTATCCCGTTATCCTGATTAGGACCGCCAGGATAAATAAATTCCTCTACAGATCCTCTGTGTCTCTTGACAAAATGGCGAAGGAATTTTTAGTGAATAAAACTGAAGCATTTATTTTTAAAAACTAATTGATATATCGAACTAAAAAATGAAAAATAAATAATAGTTTAAAAACTAAAAACACGGTTTTATATGCAACCGAACTAAAAATTAGAAAATAATTTTTCATTACAAAGAGTTTGTCACTTCAGAGTAAAAGCGTGGGGTGCTTAATATATTAAATGTTATAATTATTCTATTTGCAAATATCTATGAGGGAAAAGTTATGAAAAAATAGTAAAATACACCCCACGCTTTTACTCTGAAGTGACAAACTCTTTGTAATGAAAAATTATTTTCTAATTCTTAGTTCGGCTGTGCATATAAAAGCGTGTTTTTAGTTTTTTAAACTATTATTTATTTATTTTATTTTTTGATTCTACCATAGGTATTTAAATAATTTACTAAACGGTCCAAAAATGATGCGACTATCATTCAACATTTCTCAAAAGGCATTTTTTTCTCGCATGCGCAAAGTAGTTACTTTGCGCACATGTTTGCTCCAAAAGTTGAACTTAGCGCATGTAATTTCACATGTTATAGTTATTACCCTAACAAGTACGCAAAAGTGATACTTTCCCTCACGCATAAGTAGGTAGATGAACGACGCGTATCGGAGTTTAGATATGATTTAAGTGCGGAAAGACCCTTTGCGCACGTGGTAGGAACAATATTTTTTCTATTAGTGTTTTAGAAAAGTAAAAAGACATTTTCATTCTAACATTTCTCAACCTCAAATTGTATTTGTCAATTTTGACGTTTATTTGTAGTTGCTCTAACAACCAATTACATTTTCTAACGTGAGATTGAGTGCGCAAAGTTGAACTTGGCGCAAGAAAAAAAAATAAATGGCAATTGTTTGCTAAAATTTGGTATATACGTTTGGTTTGGATGGCAATGCGTGAATAGCTGTGTGAAGTCATTCTAAACCCAACATGGCGGAACCCTCAAGATGGCGGACTAGTTTTTTTTAATGCACTTCCACAATATGGGTATCAAATGAAAGGGCTTGCCAAGAGTAACTCGAAAAATAAAGTAGACATTATTCTTAAATCCAACATGGCAGAACCCTTAAGATGGCGGACTAGTTATTTTTGATGCACTTCTACAATATGGGTATTATATAAAAGGGCTTGCTAAGAGGAACTCGAAAAAAGTGACATCTCTCTAAAACCAACATGGCGGAATCCCCAAGATGGCGGACTTTTTAAAAGCACTTCTGCAATATAGGTATCAAATAAAAGGGATTGTTAAGAGAAACTCGAAAACTAAAGTGACGTCATTCTAAATCCAACATGGCGGAACACCTAAGATGGCGGACTAGTTATTTTTAATGCATTTCTTTAATATGGGTATCAAATGAAACGGCTTGAGTACTTCAAAAATTAAGTGACATCAATCCAATATCGCGGACCAAGTTTTTTATGCTTTTTGACCAAAATAGGCTTATCTGCGACCGGCTCATCTGCGACCGATCAGTAAAAGGCAATAAAACCGACCTTTAATCGAGTAATGTAGTTTAAAAGTTAAGAAATATTTCTTACTAGCCGACCCGTACCCATTTCGTTATATTTTTCTCTCTAAACATTTTGTTTAACCATAATAGAATATAGCCTATAGCGTTCCTGAATAGTGTAGCTCTCTGATTGTAAAAGAATTTTCATGATCGGTTCAGTATTTCCGAAAATTAGCCCTTACAAACACACAATCAAAATTACAAATTTTTCCTCTTTAAAATATTAGTATATTTTAAAGCAGAAAAAAGGAATTTCAAATATTTACAGACTAAAAAGATCTCGACCTCTGTATCCAGACAACAATTGTACTATTTTTACTAATTGTTTTCTTTTGTTTCAGTCTCTCTTGTCAACAAACAATTACGGCAAAGAATCAACACATGCTATCAAGAGAGGCCTACTATGGCAACAGAGAGACAAACTTTTCAGCAGATGGAAAGAAAGATATTTCATTTTAACTCGTGATTATCTACATTGTTTTAGACGGGCTTCGGGTGCGGACAGGTATGTTCGATTCACAAACATTTTAAATTTTTAATATTTATTTATGCTATCGTAGAAATAATGTAGTATGCAACACATACCTAAAGTGTCTTTTTTACTCATGGGATTGTTGCACCCACCTGACGTTTCGTGCTGTCAAACCCCTCATTTGTGAAAAAAATCACTTTGGGCACTTGTTACATAAATTAAAACTTAAATTTACACTTTGTTTTTAGGATCTCAGAAATGGGCCAGTTTTTATTTAAAGTCAAGTTAGTCGATGTAGACAGAGTTGAATGGGAAAACAAAAAAACCTACAGTACCGTAGCTTTAGTTATTGGCAGAGATGGGAAAATCTATCTTAGGTAAGTTAGTTACGTTGGATATCAATAGGTTTATCAAAAATAATTTACCATATTATTGCCCCAATAGGGCTAGACAGGTGTAATATTATTAAGTTCTTTATTTAGCAACTCATACTAATTATAAATAGAGAATTATTGCACAGTGAAATAAGGCTAGGCACTAATAATTCTATTCTATTTTCTATTTTTTTTTCTTGGTTTTGGTCCCTTCAGGTCCAATCCACCACTCTCCCCCTTCCGGTCTATGCTTTCCAGGGCTTCGTCGGCGGAAAATCTGGATAATCGAGTTCGTAGCTCCCAGAAATTCCAAAAAGAAAACAAATAATTCAACGTTCGATGCAATGCATAAATTGCCGACTGTCAAACCAAGATCTGCTACTGGTGTTACGTATAACCTTCACTTTCGCCACTGACAGTTCCCATGGCACGCCCATCTATTTCCAGCCATTTGAGAAATACCTCGTGTTCACCACCAAACAGGATACCATCAGCTTATAGAAATCTTCGCTCACAGCGCTTAGATCCAGAAGAAAGATGCCGTCAATTTAGCGTGAATCTTTCCTTGATCCCCAAAGGTAAAAACGTTCGTACGACACCTCTAGCCGCCACTCCGGGAAGAACTTTGTAGTCCTCTACGCACGTCCGCACTGTTCGGAGGTCAAACAAAGAGTGAGGCACTAATAATACCGGCCTTATTTTGACATCTGAGATTGCGAAGATGCAAAGTAGGATAAGAACTCCCTTAATAAGTATAGTGCCTGGCTTTATTTATGTCGGTTTTAGAACGTGCCTTATTTTGGTCTTATTTTACCACAAAATCGAAAAGTTTTTAGAAGTAAAAATACTTAAAACCTTGCTTTTTTAAACGTATTTCGGTAATTTTGTTAAACAAATCCCTACAACACAAAACAATAAAGAAAATCCACTTAAAATTTTTCCCCTTTTTTTAGGTTAATGGTACTGTCAACATGATTTGCAATAACTCTAAATTCTGGGTACAAGCACTATTTAAATAAGGCCGGTATTAATAATTCCCGAGCTTAATAAGGCAACTTACAATAATTTTCTTATGTTACAATACAGCTTTAATAATGTTATAGAAAATACATAAATATCGATATATTTAATAACGATATCAGCTTTTAAAAATATCGATATATCACTTATTGATATACAAGATTGCCCTAGTTTTTAATGATTAAAAAATATAAAAACAAAGTATTTTAATATTAGAGAATTATTGCCCAGTGCAATAAGGCCAGGCACTAATAATACCGGCCTAATTTTGATATCTGACCTTGCGCAGATGCATGGTGGGATAAGGACTCCCTTAATAAGGATATTGCCTGGCTTTATTTATGTCGGTTTTAAGTCGTGCCTTATTTTGGTCTTATTTTAACTGGAACTGTTCGTATAACCGAACGGCTGCCGACCACAAAATCGAAAAGTTTTTAGAAGTAAAAATACTTAATACCTTGCATTTTTAAATGCATTTCTGTAATTGTGTAAATCAAAACCCTACAACACAAAACAATAAAGAAAAACTACTAAAATTTGTTTTCCCTTCTCTTAGGTTAATGGTACTGTCAACATGATTTGCAATAACTCTAAATTATGGGTAAAAGCACTATTTAAATAAGGCCGTATTAATACCCGAGCTTCATAAGGCAACTTGCAATAATTCTCTATTGTCATTCTGCAATCTGTAATCTCAGAAAGCCGATATCCTACAGAATTAGAAAGTCTATTAAGAAAAATGTTCATTAAAACATAAAATATTTCATTTTTAGATCTGCGGATGGTCTTGAAGACTGGTTTGAACTCCTGGAAGAGTGCATGTTGACCAGCAAGGAGAGAAGAAAAGCTCTTAGACACTCACACGATGGTAAGCCAAAGGACAACAACAACATCAGCACGTCTTTGGATGAGTGGCTGGCTGCTCGTCAGAAATTTCGTAAGTAGTAGTTTCTTTCTAAAATAATATTGACCTAGGATTTCTGTTAAATACATAATATGTTGATATGCCGGATATTCGTAACCGTATCTGCGGATATTCGAGGAAGAAAAAGGGCTGTATCTTTGTAGACTGGGCCAGAAAAAAATATAACGGTACTCTAGAAATATTGTTCATGACGATGAAAGAAAAATATCACCCCTTAATATTAAAATTAGGAGGTGCATCATTAACAGTATTGATTTTTTAACAATTGTTGCATTTTCTATACAAAATCCCGGCATCAGTTAATCTTTAACCTTTGACCAATTCATATTCTGAAAGAAAATTAAATTTTCTACAAAAATGCTCTTCTAGTAAATTTCTGTAGAACGAGCCGTTTTTTCGTAATAGCGCCTTAAACATTAATTTAAAAAAATCACTTTTAATACCACTAGTGCTAAATTTATTTCCGGAAATTTTTCAAGCAGGTGAGGGAGAATTTTCTTAAAATATTCGTGGCCGAGAAAAAATTTCCCAGAATAATTTAAGCACGTGTGGTATTCGGAAAGAAATTTCATACCAAGTTTGTGTTAAATAATATTCTTTTAAATTAACATTTGAAACTTTGACACGAGCTTTAAAATTTTACTATAAAATAAATATTTTCCATTTTACCAATTGTAGTTGCAAATATATGTAATTTTAGAGCTTATCATTGTTTATTCTTTTTATATTATATGTACCTTAAATTACTACAGTTGGTAAAAATAGTTTATTTTAACTTTTTAGACCCATACCTTGCTTTCGTTTGCCTTTCACTTATGTCCAGTACATCGGTCTTATGATATTATTTTACTAACTGTAGTTGTATAAAATGTCATTTAGGGTCTTAAAACCTTACATTATTTTTATATTATGTTATGTCTGAAATACTACAACTGGTACAAAATAACATTTTCTTTAATTATGTATGTGAATGACAGACATGACGTTAAAACAAATTCAATGATTATGTCAATAAATTTCCCACTATAATTCGCTCCAGGATACCCCAGGCACGGTCATGGTAATGCAACCAAAACTACACATTTTATTGGTCAAAAAACAGTGGTGTGGAATTTTCATTTTAATTTAAAGATTGAATAATTTTGAAAGGAATGAATTTATCGAAAAATGTTAGGAAACCTTTTTTTATAGAGCATAGAATTTCCTTTAAGAACAATTATTTGTTTAGATAGTTAGATATTGATTTTTATGGTAGTTTTGAAAAATCCAGAATTTAAGTAACAAAATTGAAAAAAAAATAATGTTAAAGGTGCGATTACAATAAAACAGCTCGTTCTAGGAAAATGTACTAGAAGAGCTTTTTGTAGAGAATGTTATTTCCTTCAATAATATGAATTGGTCGAGGGTTTAAGATTGACTGATTCCGAGATTTCGTATAAAACATGCAACCATTGTTAATTTTTTTTTTTTTATCTTTGGACAAACCATGAAGGCTAAAAACCTAAATACTAACGTACCGTGGGTGTCTCAAGCGAGGTAAGAGGGAGTTTGTTGACACAGGACTTAAATACTTGAAGATTTGGGGGAAGGAAAATCCTCCGCGGGCAGCAGGTTCCACAATCTAGAAACTTTAGGGATAAAAGAACGAACAAAATGAGAAGTTCGGGGCCTGTCCAGTTGGACCGTATAGGGATGCATATGTGCGGAACCACGAGTTTCTCTGTTGGGAACCGTGAGTGGAGGAACTATACTGGACAATTCTTCAGAGCAGAAGCCATGGAACTACCTATAACAAAGCGATAAATCCCCCAAAGCCCGACGATTGGCAAGAGAGGGAAGCCTTTCTGTAAGTGAAGAATCATTAATGAGACGAACAGCTCTTCTTTGATTAGAATCAAGAATGCTCAGGGTTGTTGGGGACGCCATGCCCCAGATATGAGAACAATATTCCAACGGAGGTCGGATTTGGGACACATATAAAGTGTATAAATTAGAAGCGGAAAAATACTTTTTGGCTCGAAAGAGAAATCCAAGCTTTTTTGAAGCTGCCGTGGCTATAGATACAATGTGTTTATGCCAGTTAAGGTTACTTTCAAATGTGATGCCCACAAGATTGAAGGTGTCTTTGCTCTGTAAAACTTGGCTGCTCATAAGTAGAGGATGGGTATTTGATGACTCTTTTCGCGACAAGGAACATGACTGTGTTTTTGATGCATTAAAAAGGACAAGATTTTTGGCGCCCCAATCCAATATTAAATTAAGATCCTGCGAAAGAGATATCTGCATCGCTGCATGCCAGACCTGGTCAAAAGCTTTGGATATATCAAGAGCAACGATCTGGGACTCACCTAGAAACTCAAGAGATTTATTCCAGCAGTGTGATACGAAGGAAAGAAGATCTGCTGTAGATCTTTTGTGGCGAAATCCATACTGTCTGTCATGCAAAATTTTGTGTTTTTCTAAGTACTTAAGAATTTGTGAATTGTTCAAATGGTCAAATATCAATAATTTAAATGATGCACCTCTTAGTGTTAATATTCAGAACTAAAGATTTCAGGATATTTTGTTTTCGTCGTCATAAACAATATTTTTACGGTACCGTTAAAAAAAATTGTTTGTTATTTTTGGTTCACTCTACTGTATACCATAAACCAATTGTAAAGTAGTCTAATAAGATCTAACTAGTCTAAGTGCCAAAATTACTATACCAAAATAAAAAAAAATATGCCACAAAATGTTATGCTGGACATATGGATGGCCGCAACTTTCGGCAATCCTATGACAATTACGACTATAATCTAAAATCTAATCTAAAAGGTAATATAATAAAAAAAAACATTTATTTTCCCAAAAACTCACGAAGCGTTTCTGGTTTAGGCACCGTAATTTCGGTTTAATTTAATATTTAATGACATCATCATGAATGTCAAAACCATTAAACATTAATTATGTCCTCGGATGACCTGTAAAGTTTGCCAAGAGATTTAACACAGGCCGAATGGCCGTCCACGTGCTTTCGAAACAATTTCATTATAGGTTTAAAATTTCATTACCCGGTAATTTATTAGGTTTTCAACTAAGCAGGGGATAATGGGGTAATCTCGATTATGCTTGATTACCAATTTTCATTAATACCTCTTTGTAGAAAAAAAGTTACGTAACAACTAAATTAAACATTAAAATATATTAGGGTCCTAGTCAGACGAGTTACTGGTCCTGGAAATTTGTCCATTATGTTTTGGTTTAACGCGAGTTTCTATAACTATTCTATTTCTATTTCTATTTTTTTTCTTGGTTTTGGTCCCTTCAGGTCCAATCCACCAATCTCCCCTTCCGGACTATGCTTTCCAGGGCTTCGTCGGCGGAAAATCTGGATAATCGAGCTCGTAGCTCCCAGAAATTCCAAAAAGAAAACAAATAATTCAACGTTCGATGCAATGCATAAATTGTCGACTGTCAAACCAAGATCTGCTACTGGTGTTACGTTTAACCTTCTCTTTCACTACTGACAGTTCCCATGGCACGCCCATCTATTTCCGCCATTTGAGAAATACCTCGTGTTCACCACCAAACAGGATACCATCAGCTTATAGGAATCTTCGCTCACAGCGCTTAGATCCAGAAGAAAGATGCCGTCAATTTAGCGTGAATCTTTCCTTGATCCCCGAAGGTAAAAAACGTTTGTACGACACCTCTAGCCGCCACTCCGGGAAGAACTTTGTAGTCCTCTATGCACGTCCGCACTGTTCGGAGGTCAAACAAAGAGTGACCTATAACTATAACTATTTCTTTGTCATTTATCATGGGAGGTAATCGCAGAGGGTGCAATCATCGCCTTTTCATAGTCGCCAAGTTGTTTACAATTTCTGCATGTAAACTTTATTGTCTTTCTTTGGCTAAAAGCTGATTATACTTGTATACCAAGAATCCAATATTTTTAACTTGACAACGTTGCCGCAGGCAGTCACGCCGAAATGTTATTCGATATTTGTCAGCTTTGTCAGAATTTGTGTTTGATATTCTTAAATGGCCGATTTGTTTGGACAGTTTGTTTACATTTTTTGTGATTTATTGTGTGTTTCGTGGTTTTTTACCTTTAATTGGATTTTGAATATTGACTTTTATTAGTGATCACAGTGTATATATCAAATTTGTGCTTTTCAACAGATAATTTAAGGTAATATGGACATGATTATCTGTAAGAAAAAAATCTTTATTAAAACCAAATAAATACCATTTTTAATTAGATGTGTGTAATTATTGAACTAAACCCCAATATTTTATAATAATAGGAAACAAAAACAAGTACCTAATTTTAGGGGCAAATGGCACAGCTATATAATTTGAATTTGGCGGACAAACGATAAAATCGACTCACGCGCCATCTGCGTTTACCTTCCTTGAAGACAGACAAGGAAAGTCCAGCAGCTATCTCTCTCTCGGATAATTTATTAACATTTAGTTGCTCGTCTCATTCTTGTCTCTGTCCCAGTTTCAAAGTGTACAATCTTCATCTATCTTCTAGTGCCTGGGTCAGCAGCGAAATGGACTTCATAATAAAAACTCTTTTAAAACCTTTTAAGAGGGGTTCCTTTTGACGAGTCTACTACGAATATTCATACCGCCATATATGCACCGGCGCTTTAACTCAGCCTGTCAATATCAAAGGTTTCGTGTGTCGGACTGGGCAAACGCGTCACGTATTTTGTCGGACAATCTTACAACCATGTTTTAAACGCAGGTTTTTTAACATTTTGCCAAAAAGGGTACAATTTACAGTTATGACGAAAATATCAGGATTTAATCAAATGCTCAAATATTCCTCCATTAACTGCCAGACAATAACCCAAATGATTATAAAAATCAAAAAATCATTTCTTACGTTGGCTAGTTGGTACATCCATATTCTGGCATATTCAGCGGAATAGCATTCCTTAGCTGGACTAAATTTTCATATTTTTATTGGTAGCTTAGTTTTTAAATGTCCCCATAGAAAAAAATCGTTTGGCGAAAGATCACGTCGATTTTCTTCACATTTGCAATTATTGGATTACTGTGCCTGTACTTTCAAATTTTTTATCGTCCGTTCTATTGTAGATTTACTTGGTATTGGCCTATTGGGAAAATAGGCTGCAAACATGTCCGCTACTCTTCAATAACTATCTCCCTGGTAAAACCATTTTATAATAGTGATATTTTCTTGATTTAAGTAGTTCATTATTTAAAAATAATGTGACATTGATCTGACAACTTGAGAGTAAGAGGTTAAATAATTTTTTCTAGTATTTTATATATAAACTTCTAATAATACAAGGCGCGTAAAAAGATAAGTGTTTCGTAACTTATTTTAGCATTTATCTCTTAGCTGGCGGACTGAGAAGAGCTGAAGTTTGTACAATAGTGTACAACTTTTCATGCGCTTTAAAAATCCTTATAATATTTTCTTCTAAAATAATTAGGGGAGCCAATATTGGACCACTTCAAAATTTACATGGGATTCCCTATGCCCCCGCTCGACAGAGCAACACCAGTAGAAGGGAAGATAATGAAAATTAGTTTTAAATTTAATTTCGCAACTTTCTATCACCCCTATTTAAAAATTAAATTTGAAACGAGGGTTGTTTTTATTCAATATAGGGTTTCAACCCTGCACCGCATTCACTCAGTGGGCGATACAGAAGTTAATTGATAACGCTCGAAAATAATAATTAAATTATCTTTTCACTTGATGAGCAGTTATTAAATCAGTAGCGAATCCCCTTATAAAATTTGCAGCGATCAGCCGAGGTTATAATTAGTGGCAGTATTTATTTTATTATTTAATTATCTAGAAAGCTTGGTTAATTAATATACAGGGTGTGTCTAAAAGGTCTGTAGAAAATGCTTTCATAAACTCCTTGGGTTAAAATAAAATGGTAGGGAAGCCCAAGAGGGGATTTCGGAGCTTACTACAGCGTGGCAGGTTAATATACCGGAGAATACTTTGTACCCGATTAAATATCTTCACCAAATTAAGTATACAGGGGCGATAAAAAACAAAAATATATCCATCAAAAAATTTTCGAGCTCGTCAGATTAGGATATGGTAAGTTATTTACGTGCTAAACAGTGTATATTCCACTAATCTGACAATTTGAGAGTGACATAAAGAAAGCGAAGGGCTCCAAAGTTGTGAAAAAAACGTCATTTTGACATTCTCAAGCATGGTTATTTTTTTATTTCGAATATAATATAATATCGAATCGAATATTTTTAACTTGACAACGTTGCCGCAGGCAGTCACGCCGAAATGTTATATTTGTGTTTGATATTTTCAATGGCCGATTTATTTGGACAGTTTGTTTACATTTTCTGTGATTTATTGTTTGTTTTGTGGTTTTTTACCTTTAAACTTTTTGACCAAGGCAGAGACAAGAATGAGACGAGCAACTAAATGTAAATAAATTATCCGAGAGAGAGATAGCTGCTGGGCCTTCCTTGTCTGTCTTCAAGGAAGGCAAACGCAGATGGCGCGTGAGTCGACTTTATCGTTTGCCCACCAAATTCAAATTATATAGCTGTGCTATTTTTGCCCTTAATGTTAGGTACTTGTTTTTGTTTCCTATTAATATAAAATATTGGGGTTTAGTTCAATAATTACACACACCTTATTAAAAATGTCATTTATTTGGTTTTTATAAAGATTTTTCTTACAGATAACCATGTCAATATTACCTTAAATTATCTGTTGAAAAGCACAAATTTAATATATACACTGTGATCACTAATAAAAGTCAATATTCAAAGTCCAATTAAAGGTAAAACCACGAAACACACAATAAATCACAGAAAATGTAAACAAACTGTCCAAACAAATCGGCCATTGAAAAATATCAAACACAAATATCGATTAACATTTCGGCGTGACTGCCTGCGGCAACGTTGTCAAGTTAAAAATATTCGATTCATGGTATATTTTCTTTCTCTTAATTAGATGTGAGCCAAAAAAGGATATTAAAGTTTACATGCAGAAATTGTAAACAACTTGGCAACCAGGGCGAAGCGATGATTGCTCCATCTACGATAGCCTGTCATGATGAAAGACAAAGACATATTTATTGGAACTTGCGTTAAACCAGAAAGAGATAAATACAATGGACAAATTGTTAGGACCAGTTACTCGTCTCATTCTTGTCTCCTCTCCTCGCCTTAATAGTGATTTCGTTGTTATCCGGTATAATGAGAAAACAAGTATCTGTTTTCAGCTTCTAGATCCATCCAAATAGCCGCAAAAGTTTCCGTTTTACTAAATCAACAATTCTAGAAAGCCCTATTCTAATACTACGTGGCATTTTTAAATTTTCCCGTCTCAGTTCCGTTTACCTATCTATATTTTTCTGTTTCCCCGTTCTTTTAATTTAAGTCTACTCGCAAAACCAATAGTTTTATTTGTGCTGTTTGCGAGATATTTGCTCTACTCTACGTCTGGTATCGATTAAAGCCCTTCTTCCAGCTTTAGCAAATAAATTGTTGGATCATAAAGTGTGGAAAATATCGTGGAAAAATGGAAAGATAGCGCCTTATTCTTTTTGTCCAACAAAATAAGAATAGTAATTTATGTAACAAGTGCATAAAGTGATACTTTTTTACGAATGCGAAGAGTGCGGCAATCCAATGAGTAAAAAAAGACGCTTTATACATGTGTTACATACTATATTTTTTCCACGACCGTATAAAAATTTCCAAAATATCATTTTATACATGTTTTATTTATCTAAACTTATTAATTTTAATTTTTGCAGCACATCCATTATATTGCAACAAAAAATCATAGCCTCCTTATTTTTTAAGAGACAAATATCCTTTTTATCTCATGAATTTATTATTTAATTTTAGAAAATTGTATGTACTTACTTTTGTAGAAATAAGATTAAAACCGTATAAATCCTTTTTCAATTTCTTAGTCACCCAAATTCATTATTACTATTAATTTTCAATAATTTCTTTTAAATATATTTGCAAACTGTCAAATTTTAAAACTAGTAACGCATGAACTAAAAGAAATAATGACGAAATCAAAAATAACATTAAATTTTTATTGTTTTACCCTGTTTCTGAGTACAAATATAAAAAAATTATTGACAGGTATACATTTTAGTTCGTTTTTCTCACACAAAGCATAATCAACATTATCTATTATCAAAGAATACCAATCCATAGAACCCCACAAGTGAGATTTCTGCGTACCCTAAAAATTTTTAGTACCTACCACGACCAACAGATGGCGAAAATAGTACGATGTCGCTTTACTAATACGATTACCATCAGAAATTGATAGCAGTCGGCCCGATCAGTTAGAGTCAGGATATACGCAAAATTTAATAAAAATAAAATCCCCGATAAATGGTAGTATCCATAAGATTATTAAATTTATGATTTCAGAATAGGATATATCGATGGGTTTTTGACAAAACATCGTAAGCGACATTCGTCAGTTTTACGGGAAACGTTTTTTTTTCGTTGGCTTTATTTCAGATGAAGATATGTTCTATATTGGTTCGGCCGTTCATATAATTAATGGTAGTTATTTGGGTACACGCCAAAAAATAAATTAATAGTACCAAAAAACCAAAAAAAATAAAGCAAGGTAATAGAGAACTAAAATCGACGTTTTGGTGGCAAGTCTGCCACCGTTGTCAAGATAAATTAAATAAAAATTAAAAAATTAAAAATTAACTATTATTTAGGTTTAGAATTTTCTGAAAATTTTGACATTAAATGTTAAATATGTTTGTTTTGTAATTCAAATTAAGAAGAAATCTAAAATAAAAACATTCAGATCTCGGTTTTTCTTTAAAAATAACGCGATGGGAAGAAAAAATCGTTTCCCGTAAAATTGGCGAATGTCGCTTACGATGTTGTGTAAAAACCCATCGATATATCCTATTCTGAAATAATAAATTTAATAATCTTATGGATACTAGGTCCATTTATCGGGGCATTTTATTTTTATTAAATTTTGCGTATATCCTCACTCTAACTGATCGGACCGACTGCTCGTCAGCGACTGCTATCAATTTCTGATGGTAATCGTATTAGCAAAGCGACATCGTACTACTTTCGCCATCTGTTGGTCGCGGTAGGTACTAAAAATTTTTAGGGTACGCTGAAATCTCACTTGTGGGGTTCTATGGATTGGTATTCTTTGATATTATTATATAATATATTTATTTACAAAGATGTAAAACTTGTTATGACATTAAAGCATATCTCATTACGATTCAAACTACTCCAATTAGTTTAATTAACTTCAGAACACCGATTATTTCCAATTAAAAGTTTAATTTTTTAGCATAAAACTTATATATCGAATACCAAATATGGCTTTTGTTCTGCATAATTAAAAAGATCTATTCATAAAATATGCCTCACATGCATTATACATGACGTATAGTGTAGATTCCAGACATAAACCAGAAAAAGAACAAAAGAAAGAACAAATAAAATGGATACCTCTCTTTCTAACTCATTAGGGCTATTTGGGAAATAAAATCGTGTTCTCTTTCTAACTCATTAAGGCTATTTTTCTCCGTTTAATTAGCGTAAATTCTTCGTTCTGAAAATTTAATCTCCTTTTACATCTCCTTTGCCGTTTCACAAAAGAAACTGCCCCTGGAAAACGCAAAATTCATGTATACGGGTATTAAAGGGCTTTCTTTGTGATATATTAATGTTGGTTAACATGAGCGGAACAAGAATTATTTAATGATGTTCATCTGGAGTTGTATAATTTCATTTTTATTTTTATTTCTATAGTACAGGGAGTATAAAAAAGTATTTTTTGCAGAATGAAGGCAGGGGCAGTCATAGGGGGGCATGGCCCTTTGTATTTCTCTGACTTTCACAATATTTTTTTATCATCATAAATAATATTTTTACAGTAACGTTAAAAAAAATTGTTTTTCGGTCAAGTCTTATTTGCACGCTTGTAGAGAATAGTTTTAAAATAAAATAATTTTCCATGTTTCTTTCCTAGATAAACCAGGTATATAAAGAAGTGTTTTTTCTGTTTAGCGATGGGACGACTGCTTGCAGAGAGTGTATCCACTCCTAAACAAGAAGTTACCCTTAGGCGTAGAGAATGGAGTCCTAGAGATGAAGACTGGGAACATCCAACATTGGATAATAGATTATCTCGTAAGTACAATAAATCATTTACTTATTTAGAATTTCTACAGGTGGCGCCTAATTTTATATTTGAACCAACCAAAAAAAAAAAAGAAAAACAATTAACCTTTTTTTTGAAACTTTAGTTTTTGAAAAAACCTTGCGTATTTAACGAAAAATAATATTTTAACCATATCTTTAGGCGTCTGTCTATGAATTAATTACCTTAAGATACAGTGTGATTCAAAAATCGATTACAAAACTTAAGGGGTGATTCTACTTGACAAAATAAGGGTAGAGCTTCATATAATTTTTTTCAAAATGTCATTCGTTTTCGGGTTACAAGCTGCCAAAGTTCAATTATTATTTGGTTTTTTTCGCCATATTGCATTTAATTTTAAACCAATCCAGATGATAGTTGGCACACAAATCAAGCTTTGCAGATTCAAAAATTTTATATTTTATTTTATAGACAATCAAAAAACTTAAAAATAAGGTACTCTTTATTAAAGTCGATAAACCTCACCGTTTAGGCACCAATAGACATCAAAGTTTTCATCAATTTCAATCAAATTACCTACATACATACAGGGTATTCAGTAACACGACAAACTTAACCAAACGATTCTACAACAAAAAATAAGAAAAATATTTATATAAATATATATCTTAAACATCCTAGTTTTTAAACTACGGGTGTTAAAAATTAAAAAAGTGTTTTTTTTTAAATATTTAATACACCCTAGTTCAAAAACTAAGACCAGGAGAAGTTTAGGACATATGTTTATATGAAGTTTTATTTTATTTTCTGTTGTAGAATCGCCCTGTAAAGTTTGTCGGTTAAGTTACTGGACACCCTGTATGTATGTAGGTAATTTGATTGAAATTGATGAAAACTTTGATGTCGATTGGTGTCTAAACGGTGAGGTTTATCGACTTTAATAAAGAGTACCTTATTTTTTAAGTTTTTGATTGTCTACAAAATGGCCCCAGCTTTGCGATATCTGTCAAAATAAAAAGTTATGATGTAAATAAATTTTAAGTTTTAGTGAAAGTGCCCTCTGGCGGTATTTCAAAAAAGTACTGTTGTCTTAAAATTTTAGAATCTGCAAAGCTTCACAAATCGAGCCATTATTTTGTCAAGTAGAATCACCCCTTAAGTTTCGTGATCGATTTTTGAATCACCCTGTATATATTTTACTAAACTATGTAAATAATCATTATATTTTATGTAAGGCATTCTCAAAGCAGCCAAAAGACGCAAAGGTGCTAAAAAAGCAAGTGGCTCTTTGGAAACAAAAAACACGTAAGTCCAAAAGATAATGTCTTGGGCTTTATGTTGAAAAAAATATTATGTATCGTCATGTTCGTGGAACATAAAAAAATACTTTTGATATTGTGTATGTTTTTTACTCGTTTTTTTTTTATGTCAGTACAGTTGGGCCTATGTATATGTATTGTTAGTCAATTTGGTGAGAATTGTTGAATTTGTCTTAGGATTTGATACTTTTACAATAAAATATGGTCTATATCAGGGCTTTCCAAACAGTGCGTCGCGACGCTCCTGGGGCATCGCAGTGTCCTTCAAGGGACATCGCGAGTTGATGGGACAAAGTAAAGACAAAGCATTGTAGAAGAAAAATCGATAGAAATAGTATATTTTTCCCAAATTAAAGGTTAAAAGTAAGTAAAAGAAAATTATTACCATTTTTTCGCTCTTCATTTTTTTTACAATAAGAAAATTCCATTTGAGATGATGACCCTTTTGCTTGACGGGAGTTCAGTTAGGCATAAGAGCGTCACGTCGTGAGGGAATTGCCAGTGTCCAAGGCCGTCAGACTACAAATAAGTTTGGGAATTCCTGGTCTATATTGTTTTTAACACGCTTTTATTAACTTGGGTTGTCACTATCTATCTATGTAACGGAATCTTTGAGCCTAATTTTTACCAACTTCCAGCGATTCATTTTTTTGAAACTTTGCACACGTATCAAGGACCGATGACAATGCAATAATTTAAAAACAGTATCCCGTTAAGCTCCAGCATTTTCCAGGAAAACCGGAAAAGTGAAAAATCGTACGTTCTGGCGGAGGCGCCAGATTAGACAATTGAATAATCGAACTTGACAACATTTGCCGACGGGTTGGGGACCGGGATAAGGTTGCAACACCTTAGTTAAACAAGCGTGCGTCCACCCATAGGACGCAACCCCTCGGCAAACGACAGGAAGACCGTCGGGTTAACAAGAACCCCCGTTAAACGGGTACAAACCCCGTTACATGCAGACCAACCTGAAACTTGTTCGGAGTAGTTGCGTTATGAAACCCCATGCAACAGTGAAGCTTTAAATGAAATGATTAGATTACGAAATAGTTCGTGAAACATTTCAATATCACATGACCGCAGAAAACTAATTGATATATCGACTAAAAATGAAAAATCAAGAATTGTGTGCAAAAAAAAGAAGGAGGAATACTGTGAACTGGTTAGTTCTGGTTAGTTTTCAATTTCTTTGAAACTTAGCACACGCATCAAGGACCGATGACAATGAGATTTTAGGACCGCCATCGCCAGGATAAATAAATTCCTTAATAATCGTTTTTAATTATGGCGAATGCGCAAGGGCAATTGATGCATAACTTGCTGCGTTTTTTTAATTGACTTTTTTCAATTTTATAATAAAAGGTGTAAAATACATAGAAATACGGAGTTCTAAAAGGTGAAAATTATGTGGCCACTTTAGCTTTAAATCAAGAATGCATGGCGAAGAAATTTTTTAGTGAATAAACTGGAGCATTTATTTTAAAAAACTAATTGATATATCGAACTAAAAAATGAAAAATAAATAATAGTTTAAAAAAACTAAAAAACACGCTTTTATATGCAACCGAACTAAAAATTAGAAAATAATTTTTCATTACAAAGAGTTTGTCAGTCACTTCAGAGTAAAAAGCGTGGGGTGCATTTTACTATTTTTTCATAACTTTTCCCTCATAGATATTTGCAAATAGAATAATTATAACATTTAATATATTAAGCACCCCACGCTTTTTACTCTGAAGTGACTGACAAACTCTTTGTAATGAAAAATTATTTTCTAATTTTTAGTTTGGTTGCATATAAAAGCGTGTGTTTTTAGTTTTTTAAACTATTATTTATTTTATCTTCGGACAATCCACGAACACCAAAGGCCTAAATACTAACGTACCGTAGGTGTCTTAAGCGAGGTAAGAGGAAGTTTGTTAACACGCGCTTAAAAACTTAAAGATTTGGGGGAGAAGGAAAGATTTCCGCTGGCAGCAGGTACTACATTTTATAAACTCTAGAGATAAAAGAACGAACAAAGTGGGAAGTTTGGGGCCTGTCCAATTGGACTGTATGGGGATGCATACTTGCGGCATTACAAATTTCTCTTTTGGAAGTTGCAAGTGGAAGGACTATACTGGATAATTCCTCGGAGCAGAAGCCGTGTTGAGATGGTTCAAGAAAGGCCCGCTTAGAACCAAGTCCTAAGATATAAGTTACCCTATAAAAAATATTTTAGGATATTTTCTATCTCCTAAAGTAACCCTGTTTGCGGAATCAAAAAAATATCAACTTTATATCCTTTTCTTGATTTTTATTCTTTCAAACTATTTGTAGGATATGTTTAAAAAAGTGATGTCACCTTTTTGGCATTATACAGGGTGATTCAAAAATCGATCATGAAACTTAAGGGGTGATTCTACTTGACAAAATAAGGGTAGAGCTTCATATAAATTTTTTCAAAATGTCAATCGTCTTCGAGTTAAAAGCCGTCAGTCGATAAACCTCACCGTTTAGGCACCAATATACATCAAAGTTTTCATCAATTTCAATCAAATTCCCTACATACATACAGGGTGTTCAGTAACTCAACCGACAAACTTAACCAAACGATTCTACAACAAAAAATAAGAAAAACCTTCATATAAACATATGTCCTAAACGTCTTAGTTTTTAAACTACGGTGTGTTAAATATAAAAAAAAACTTTTTTTTAAATATTTAACACACCGTAGTTCAAAAACTAAGACGTTTAAGACATATGTTTATATGAAGTCTTTTTCTTATTTTCTGTTGTAGAATCGCTCCGTAAAGTTTGTCGGTTGAGTTACTGGACACCTTGTATGTATGTAGGTAACGGAGTGTCAGGCTGGGCGAACGCGTGACTTTTTGTCGGACAAGTTTACCACAATGTTTGACGTGCAATTATTAAACATTGTGCCAAAAATAGTAAGGGTTACCCTCGTTTTACACTAAGCCGGAGTGATAAAAAATTATATGGATCCTTAGAGTTTGCCGACTTTCCGGTTTCTTAACGTGTAGAATGTCTCATAAGACTCCATACACTTCGATAGCATAGCGTCAGTCTGTCGCGCGGCTCCCGCTAATGTGAAAAGGCAGTTACAGTTACGTCACCCGCCCAGTCCGATATCCGAAACATGTCAATTTTGAGCCTTATGGTTTCGTGACTGTAACAGTTACAATTTGTGACGTAATGTTTAAAAATTACAAAAACATTGTGGTAAACTTGTCCCAGTCGGATGTCGAAACGTGGCAAAATTGACAGGCTAGGGGCTTTCATACTTGACAGTATAAATATTCGTAGTAGACTTGTCAAAAGGAACCTTAGGTTAGGTTTAAAAGGGTTATCATCATAAAGTCAATTTCATTGCTGGTCGAGGTACTATTTCATGTTCAGGATATTTTTCAAATTTTCCCGTACACCCTGTATAATACCGTACCTATTCCAACTTTATTAATATCGCCAAAGCACGAAACACATCTCGGTAATACCGAAGATTATGCACTCTAAACAACAAGATACTTACTCATCACATACCTGAAAATTAATTTCCATAATGGCAGCCATGGAAGGGCTTTAGAACTTAATTATTATTTATTGCGACTATTGCTGTTGCGTATTAGGTCGATCTGCGGTCGCTAGCAAACGTAAATTTATGATTTTAATCATTAAAATTACGGACGCAGCTTAGGAGAGAACTTTCCTGTTTAAGTCAGCGGTAAGAAATGGAAATTGTAAAAATAATTATATTAAAACTTGACTCTTTACATTATGGAACTCCAGCGACAGGCTGGATTATTATCCAATGGCGCACTTGGGTCACTTAAAGTTAAACAGCACTGTTTTACGATATACCTCTAACTACAAATAGTCAAAATCCACCGTTCAATACATCAATCATTTTTAAAAAACTTTTTTCTTTATAGTTTTCTACATGTTACGCCATACAAAGCAGAATGAAATATTTTACCAAACTCAGCCCGGATCTTCATTCTTTTTTAAAGCGGCGCCCTTTAAATTTTTTGTTGAGCAAGAAAAAGAAATTATCCTCGCCTTTCAAATCGCGCCCCCTCTTCTCGTCATGTGACGCCCTATTTATAAATAATTTAGATCACACATTAATTTTGCCGCCCCATAAAGGTGTCACCCGGGGCAAACACCCCAAACTAAAGACCTGCAGGCCGCATGCAGTCCGAAACCTATTGGTATGCGAAACCTATATCCAATGGCGTAGATAATTTCATTTCCTGAAGGAGGGGGTAATGGAATGCATAAAGTATTTTTTGGGCGTCGTTTTGTATGAAAAAATCCAAAATTGACCGAACAAAATATTTATGAGCAAAACAAAGGTCACCACCTTAAAAACCATAAAAAACTTTAAAAAAATTGAACCGACTTCAAAAAATTATCAGAACTCGGTAAAAAGTAAAAATAAAAAAAAAAATACAAAAAGAGTCAGGTAATAATGTGCGAAACTACTTAATGTTTATATCTAAATAAACAATAGTTATTTATTAGATAAGTGAGTTATATTACATATAAGTCACGCAAGAAAAGTTTAACTCTCGAGCCCGAAGGGCGAGAGGTAATTTCTTAAGTGACTTATATGTAATAACTCACGTGTCTAATACAAAATTTTATCCAACACTTTCGTATAAATCGTTTTTAATATCGAAAATAATTTGAAAACGTCATCCATTATTTGTTACTTGTCATTGTCAACACCAGCAACAAAATTTTCTATTTTTTGGAAAGCAAGCTTGTTTGGTTGTAATGCATTTTGTTGGTAACTACGGGTTTGTTTAGTAAACAACTTTGTAGACAAACATAAAAATGCTTTGCGAAATGGAAAATTGTGAAGTTCCTGCGGAAATTTTGGAAGAAGCTGCGGTAGCGACATGCAGTTTAATTCCAGAGAAGTCAAAACTAACGTACAATAAAGAATTTAAAGATTTTGAAGCATGGAGGAAAAGGCGAGTTGTTGGTACTATAAATGAAGATGTTATTATGGCTTACTTTCTGTTTTTATCGAAAAAAGTTGTTTCCTCATCAATGTGGACCAAGTATTCAATGATAAAAACGACCTTAAAAGTATATAAGAACGTGGATATAGGGAGGTATGGAGAAGTTGTCGCTTATTTGAAGAGCAATTCAAGAAATTTCAAACCGAAAAAGGCAAAAATTCTGGAGAGGCAATACATCGAAAAATTTTTGGCTGAGGCACCTGACGACGAGCACTTAATGTCAAAGGTATGAATTTACTTTAGTTTCTGGTATTAAATATTTATCTGTTCGGATTTTTATAGGTTGCATTGATATTGGGAATCGCTGGTGCATGCCGTTGTGACGAACTAACTCGCTTAAGTATTGAAGATATAGTAGATAAAGGCCAGTACATATATGTTTCTATACCTGATACCAAGACGAACAAATCGAGAAGCTTTACAATTTTAAAAGAAGAATTTTTGGTAAATGTGCTTGAATTATTTAGAAAATATGTGTCCCTAAGGCCAGAGAACACGCCTCACAAAAGATTTTTGTCAACTTTCAAAAAGGCAAATGCACTAGGCAATGCGTGGGAATAAATAAAATTTCGAAAATTCCGAGAGTAGTTGCTCATTATTTGCAACTACCTGATGAAATCTTATATAGTGGTCATAGCATGCGGCGTTCTTCAGCGACACTTCTAGTCAACGCTGGGGCCGATATCACCAACCTTAAACGCCATGGCGGGTGGAAGTCTTCTACCGTGGCAGAAGGATATTTAGAAGATTGCATCTCTAACAAGTTTGAGATTGCAAGACGAATACAGGGTGAAGAGCGCACCAAGGCAAGTACTAGTGCTGAAAGACTTCCTGAAGAACACTCCGCACAATGTAACGTTGTCCAAGATAAATCTAATATAACAATTACTGTTAATATAAACACGAATAAATTGTAGTATAATATATTAGTTGTTTTATGTTATTTTTTTAATTGTGAAATGTTGGAAGTAATAAAGAATTAGTATAAGTCACTAGTGAGCTAAAGTCTATAATTCACTAGTGAGCTAAAGGGTACTTTGGCTCACTAGTGACTTATAGTACACTTTATATCCTCAAAATCTGATCAATTATGTAGATATTATATGTAAGTGTTGGATAAAAGCTTTTTATACTTTAATACCATATGTTATTGCTCGACTTCTTTTTTATTATTTTTAACTTTTTAGTGAGTTTTATAAATTTCTTTTTTTCAAATAGGTTTAATTTTGCTTATGTTTAAATACATTAGAAACGCTACGCGAATAATATTTGTTCGTTTTTAAGCATCAGCGGTAGGGCTTTCATGCTCACATATATTGCAGCCGCCTGTTTAAAAAATAAAAATTATTTTATGCCCCACAAAGATTAAAGGCAGCGCTCTCACATTTTCTGGTATCAGCTGGCCGCTGACGCTTGGTATCGTACCCGTAGCCTAAGGCCTCGGCAACGATAACAAGCGGAGGCGTCGAGCAGGAAAGTATCAAATCTCTGTATTGGTAGCCGGTACTGGCTACAATATTTTGTGGTAAACATCGTTTTAAACCCAGTTTATATCCATTAGAAACGCTCCGCGGATAATATTTGTTCGTTTCGAGCGACAGCGGTGGGGCCTTTTGCTCACATATATTGCAGCCGCCTGTTTAAAAAATAAAAATTCTTTTTATTCCCATAAAAATCAAAGGCAGAGCTCTCACACTCTCCGGTTTCCGCTAGCCGCTGACGCTTGGAATCGTAGCCGTGGCCTAAGACCTCATACACGATACCAAGCGTCAGCGTTGAGCGAAAAGTTCTTTTATTCTCGCATAAAGATCTCATATTTTCCGCTCAACGCTGGCCGCTGACGCTTAGTATAGTGTCAGAAGCCTAAGAGGCATGGATGTAGCGTGTTTACTTAAACCGTTGTATCTTCATTAACTTTGCTTGCATCCCAATGTTTACACAATATTTTTGAAATGGTTATTTAGAAAATTTATTTAAAAAAAGGCAAAAAAAATTAAATACCATACTTCTCATAGGTTAATGTTAGGTTATTTTTCAATAAAGTGTTATAAGAGAGAAAACTAAACATGCAATGACTCCCCGCAATTAAAAGATACGAGGTTATTAGAGGAAAAGGGATTAAAAATGCATTGAGATTCAAGATACTGCGGAAAAATTTATACACCACTCTCTTTAAATGTGGACGGGCAGATAACTAGGGAATTTTAATTTATTTTACAGGAATCGGAACATTAATTTTAAATATTTTTCCAGGCATTAAAAATAATGAATTTATATAGAAGTAGAATAGCACCTCTTCTTTTTATTGCAAATACTTACATTATTTTAAAAATATTTGAATTATACTTTTATAATACAGGGTGATTTAAAAATCGATCACAAAACTTAAGGGGGGATTCTACTTGACAAAATAAGGGTAGGGCTTCATATAATTCTTTTTCAAAATGTCTTTCGTTTTCGAGTTATAAGCCGTCAAAGTTCAATTTTTATTTAGATTTTTTCGCGATATTGCATTTATTTTTAAACCAATCCAGTTGATATTTGGCACACAAATCGAGCTTTGCAGAAAAACTTTTTTTTAATATTTAACACCCGGTAGTTTAAAAACTAAGACGTTTAGGACATATGTTTATATGAAGTTTTTTTCTTATTTTTGTTGTAGAATCCTTTGGTTAAGTTTGTCGGTTGAGTTACTGGACACCCTCTATGTATGTAGGGAATTTGATTGAAATTGATGAAAACTTTGATGTCTATTGGTGCCTAAACTGTGAGGTTTATCGACTGACGGCTTTTAACTCGAAGACGATTGACATTTTGAAAAAAATTTATATGAAGCTCTACCCTTATTTTGTCAAGTAGAATCACCCCCTTAAGTTTCATGATCGATTTTTGAATCACCCTGTATAATGCCAAAAAGGTGACATCACGTTTTAACACGCTTTTATTAACTTGGGTTGTAACTATCTATCTATGTAACGGAATCTTTGAGCCTAATTTTTACCAACTTCCAGCGATTCGATTTCTTTGAAACTTTGCACACGTATCAAGGACCCATGACAATGCAATAATCTGCAAAAAAATCCTGTACAGATGCTATGTGTCTCTTGACAAAATGGCGAAGGAATTTTTAGTGAATAAACTGGAGCATTTAACTAATTGATATATCGAACTAAAAATAAATAATAGTTTAAAAAACTAAAAAACACGCTTTTATATGCAACCGAACTAAAAATTAGAAAATAATTTTTCATTACAAAGAGTTTGTCACTTCAGAGTAAAAAGCGTGGGGTGCATTTTACTATTTTTTCATAACTTTTCCCTCATAGATATTGGCAAATAGAATAATTATAACTTTTTTACACCCTGTATTTCAATTTAATTTTAAGTGATTGGATAGATCTTTTTAAAGAGACCTTTTTAAAGGGCACACTAACAACACATTGCAGATATTTAATTTTTCAAGGATATCTCTGAAACAGTCAACAGAAGTTGTGGTATTTATGTGGTATGGTATAATTGTAAATTGGGAATATGTTTAAAAAATAGTAATTTTTAAACCTTTTTTTTGTTTATTAAAGCTTTTATTTGTAATGCCATTTATTTTATTTTCAGTGCTTACAGACATCGACATTAACTCCTACGATGATAGTACTTTGGGAGCGCCCTCTGTGACCTCCTACAGACTAAGCCGCGACGTTTTGTGTGTCCAACCGCCCTCTCTCAGAGCAGCAGGCTCCTTCCGGTCTACAAGAGATAGTAGTCAGCCTCCAAAGAGAGTTACCAATGTCGCTGACAACCAGTGTCAATACATCAAATTTAGAGGTAAGTAAATGTTTTTTAATTTAATTCATGGCTATAAATACAGGGTATGATTCGTTAGCTTATTTAAGAAAGAAATGTTCATAATAAGCAAATGTCCTAAACCTCTTAACTTTTAAGATACAAAGTGTTAAAATAAAAAAAAACTATTTTTTAAAATATTCTAACTATTTCATACCCAATTTGGTTTTAATTTGGCAGTATTATTAATGACATTAAGGGGCAATTTATCACTAACTTAATTAGACACCCACGGTACGTTAGTATTTAGGCTTTTAGCCTTCGTGGTTTGTCCAGAGATAAAAAAAAAAAAAAAAAAAATTAGTAAGTCCAGTGGCGTCTCGAGAGGCAACTGAAGGAATATTTCCAACAAAAAAAGGGTACGCCACTGACTGAGTAAATGTGTTTAAAATTTTGTTCTTTCTTGAGATTAAGCAAATAAAAATACCGCTTGTATGTCTCTTATTTTTTTCTATATCTTGTTTAGTTTGAGAGAAAAAAAAATTACTTAATTGTATATTTTTAGACCATAAAGAAGCATTGCGGAATCTTTTTCTTTTAAAAATTAGGATTTATAATTTTTAATTAGCAATTATGTAGCAAAAATAATAAATACTTATTTAAATAAGGTTTATATCCAGTATAATAGTTTTACTAAAAAGTGTTTTCGAAATTTTTGGTTTTTGAAAATTTTAACACCCTGTATCTCAAAAGTTAAGAGGATGCCGTAGCACGATAAATTAGCTAAAACGCGATTCGCTGCCGTTTTTTAAATATTTGTTTTGAGAAAAGTTGTACATAGAAAAGTTTCTTAAAATGATCCAAAGATTATCGGAAAGTTAATTGATTTTTGGTAATGGTAATAATTAACACATTAAATTTCCCAAAATTACAAAACCGTAAAAAACCAACTTTCCGATAATCTTTGGATCATTTTAAGAAACTTTTCAATATACAACTTTTTCTCAAACAAATATTTAAAAACGGCAGCGAATCGCGTTTTAGCTCATTTAACGTGCTACGGCATCCCTTAAGACGTTTAGGAGTTTATATAAACTTTTCTTCCTAGAATAAGCTAACTAATCATACGCTGTATTTTTAGCCATCAATTAAATTACACCCTGTATATTATGTTCCATGGTTTCGTTCGATCTATTTCAAAATCTACTGTGTTCATTGAGAGCCTTTCATATTTTTTTAAGGGGATATATCAGTCGTATCATGTCAGATATATAATGATATATTTGTAAGATAAATCTCTATGCCTATGTTTGGCCTAAAGTCATTCTTTTTCTTTTCGCCCCCTCTCCCCCCATTCCCTAAGTTCTTCCTTTAGGTGAGCCAGGCGCGACGGGTGTTGAGTTTTCATATGGGTGCCACGTGACAAAAAGACTAAAAAAGTTATCACGCACATTAACACAACACTTTTCAAGTACAAAAATGTTGTTTTTCAAATGGGTGCATTGCACCCATACATTTCACCTCTTTGGGTGCATTGGCCCCCTACACTCACGTACTCGCCGCCACTAGTGACCTCTACTTATCGCAGAAAGGTTTCGATGCACCTTTGGTTATATGGTTGGCAATCTATTGCCTTCCACTCCCGCATGTCTTCTCACTCAAAATATTGTTGCTGTTAGTAGCCAGTTGATTTAGAGATTGTCGGCAATCTCAGGCAACACTTGAATCAAAGTAGGGTCTTTGTTTGACCTCCGGACGTGCGTAGAGGACTACAAAGTTATTCCCGGAGTGGCGGCTAGAGGTGCCGTACGAACTTTTTTACCTTCGGGGATCAAGGAAAGATTCACGCTAAATTGACGGCATCTTTCTTCTGGATCTAAGCGCTGTGAGCGAAGATTCCTATAAGCTGATGGTATCCTGTTTGGTGGTGAACACGAGGTATTTCTCAAATGGCGGGAAATAGATGGGCGTGCCATGGGAACTGTCAGTAGTGAAAGTGAAGGTTATACGTAACACCAGTAGCAGATCTTGGTTTGCCAGCCGACAATTTATGCATTGCATCGATTGTTGAATTGTTTGTTTTCTTTTTGGAATTTCTGGGAGCTACGAACTCGATTATCCAGATTTTCCGCCGATGAAGCCCTGGAAAGCATAGTCCGGAAGGGGGAGAGTGGTGGATTGGACCTGAAGGGACCAAAACCAAGAAAAAAATAGAAATAGAATAGAACACTTGGATCAAAGTATCACGCAGCTAAAACCTTGAAGGTGGCCTCACCGTCCGGTACTATTTACATACTTGCTCCCCGTAGGCCTTTCCCCACACATTTGGTTAAAAATTTATCGATAACATAGATTTATGCTTGGAAAATTGTAAGAGATTTTCCTAGGGACATTTCAAGACTATATTTGGGTTCAAACATTCCTCCTTCTACCTTGGATCCGTCTGAAAATAAGCGGTTCACGTTTTAGATGAATTGGTGACAGCTTCACTTTGAATGCGTTTCAGTATTCTGGAGTGACCAGTGATTATTTAGATTTCCTTACATCAATTTATTTGTCTGTATTTAGCACATGATACACACTTGGCCCATAGGCAATAGTACCTTTCACTCCACTTTTCAGGTTCCCAAACCAATCTCTCAACCCGACTTGGAAAGCAAACGCAGGGTGATGCAGATATCTCTTTCACAGGATCTCAATTTGATATGGATTGGGGCGCCAAAAATCTCGTTCAATTTAATGCATCCAAAACACAATCATGTTCCTTGTCGCGAAAAAAAATCATCAAACACTCATCCTTTGCTTATGAGTGGCCAGGTTTTGCAGAGCAGGGACACTTTAACCTTGTGGGCGTCACATTTGAGAATAACCTTAACTGGCATAAACACATTGTATCTATAGCCACCGCGGCTTCAAAAAGCTTGGATTTCTTTTCCGAGCCAAAAGTATTTTCTCCTTCCAATTTATACACTTTGTATGTGTCCCAAATTCGACCCTCTCTGGAATATTGTTCGCATGTCTGGGGAATGGCATCCCCTACAACCCTCAGCATTCTTGATGCCATTCAAAGAAGGGCTGTTCGTCTTATTAATGATCCTTTACTTACTCAAAGAGTTCCTTCTCTTGCCCATCGTCGAGCTGTGGGAGATCTATCGCTCTTCTATAGATACTTTTACGGCTTCTGCTCCGACGAATTATCCAGTATAGTCCCTCCTCTTGCAGCTCCCAACAGAGAAACTCGTGGTGCCGCACGTATGCATCCCTATACAGTTCAATTGGACAGGTCCCGAACTTCCCATTTCGTTCGTTCTTTTATCCCTAGAGTTTCTAGACTGTGGAACCTACTGCCAGCGGAAGTCTTTCCTTCCCCCAAATTTTCAAGTTTTTAAGTCCCGTGTTAACAAACTTCCTCTTACCCTGCTTAAGACACCCATGGTACGTTAGTATTTAGGCTTTCAGCCTTCGTGGATTGTCCAAAGATTAAAAAAAAAAAATAGGCGAAGCATGTGGAGAAGGCCCTTAATGAAAAACGACCTTCCTTCAAAACATTTTTATACATACATTTTGAAGGGCAAAAAGGTCCTCATCTCATTAAACCACATTTTTCCAACATTTTCATATACCCTAGCCATTCCAAACTTAAAACCGTGTGAAATTTGACTTAAATAGTTTAAAAACACTGCGGTTTTAATGTCATTGGCTTGTAAGTCTGAAACGGCTGGGCCGATTTTAAAAAACTATGTGGCGTTAGGTACAGAATGATAGGGCCTTTAAAACGAGGTGCTACATGACCCCCGTTTCCATTTGAAAAAAGTTGCTTGTGTCCCCTTGACATTAGGCCACGTGACCGAAATCATTTTTATGCCATAAAGTAGTTTGAGTGACAGCCTTTCACCCAAATTTTATCCGACTTCGATATCTTGTCCTATTCAAAAGTTATGAAAGATAGAACTTTTAAAAATCGCACTGTATGTACAAATTGGAGCTAAACGACAAACCCTTGTAACTCTAAAACGAATGGGCCGATTTTAAATAGAGAATCAATAGTCCTTTAAAACGAGATGCTACCTGACCCCCTTTACATTAAAAAAATATTTGCTAATGCCTCCTTAAACCTAGACCACGTGACCGGAATCATTTTTATGCCAAAAAGTAGTTTTAAGTGACACCTTTTTATCCAAGTTTTACCCGACCTCGATATCTTGTCCCATTCAAAAGATAAAGGGGGGCGGGGAGAAAGTACTTTAAATATCCCCACTGTATGTGTAAAACAATTTTGAATTGTTAAATAGATAAAGTTATTGTAATCTAAAGACACTACACTTTTGGTATAGAAAGAAAAGTTTAAAAATGTAAATTCGGTGCTCTTTGATAATAAAAAAAATCACAAAAAAGTTTAAAGCAAATAAATCGGCATGCTTGTCTTCGCGGCTGCCTTTGCTATATTTCTTTTATGATATGCCGGTTGGTGCAGCTGGTCATCGCACTATGGGATAGAAGTTAATTTTTTTGGTCAAAATTCTGAAACTTGCCAATCTAACTTAAAATGAGGTGCTTTCTACTGGAAAAATATTCTATAATAATAATCTCAATTAGTTTCTGAAATATGACCATCCAAATCTGAAAAATAATATTAAATTTTTCTTAGAAGCGTAATAGACATACATCTTCCCAACTTTTTTATTTTTTAACGTATAAAATAAATAAAAACACTGTTTTGTTGGGTAGATTCTGTAGAATCCATATCTTTCATCAGAATGCTTTTATCTTTTAGGATATACAGTGTAGGACAAAACATATTAAATTTTACAATGGAAAACCTTGTAAATTATAAAAAATCTTGTATCCGTCCTTACACTCAGAAGTAGCAAAAAGTAGGAAGGCAACTATAAGTACAAAAACTGATAAAGAAAAAGGTAAAAAAATCTTTGACAAAAGTAGCGAGACTTCGCTAGACTGCATCGGAAACACAACAATAGCTCTTATTATTTAAACTCTTTTACTTTTTTTAGTAAACAAGGCTAATAATAAATTAAGTAGAATAAATGTAGTAGATTTATGTTTACTTAAAATACATTTTTAAGATTCTTATTACCCCAATAGAAGTCGTCATATCCTTTTATAATTTTGCGTACATGTAGTTTGAAGTATCTACTTTGAAATACACAGCATGAGCCATTAAAATTTCAAAGTTGCTTTTTGGCCAAAATAATGAATTTCTATCCCATAGTGTATCGGCGCGTCCCTGTAAAGGATAGCGGCGCCTTTGTATAAAATAGTCCGATTGCAGGCGGCCTTATTTATGTTTTTTTGTATTATTTTCAAAAGGTACCGAATTTGCGCTTTTAAAATGTTCTTACTATAACAATTTTTTTATTTTAGAACGTTCATACAGCGACATCCAGCGCATAGAAAGAAAGCCATGGAGAGCTATAGCACTAGCTAACAAGGCTCAGTAGATCTTCCAGCAACTCAGCAACAACCAAAACTTTTATTCCGAGTAAGAGTAATGTATGGTAAAGTAATGTGGCTAAACTAGTCGTTTTAGAATAAATTGTAAGCCATTCACTTGTACGAATGTATGTTAAATATTAAAAATATTATACAGATCAGTATTTTTAGGCCTTTAAGAGATTTTAAAGAAATTTGTTGTTAAGAATATCTATAGGTGTTCATGATCTAACAGTTAACAGTTACTGCAGACGAAAAAAAATCTTCTCTTTAATAACATATTTTTGTTTTTTTTAGCACTGATTCTGCTTTTTAAATCTATCTTTTTTTTGCAAATTTTATATTTTATGTTTTACCCATCTATTATTGATCTGTAATACCCTAGAAACGGAATATGTTATGGTAGCAATAATACCTGTTATCACACCTAGGGCATTATAAGCGGGCATTATCATAATGCGCTAATATGGAAATTTTATTGCTTATCCAATTTTATTTCTCTCACAATAAAGATCAAGTTTATACAAACATAAATGTATTAAAATAAAATCAATAACTTCAGCATCTTTCCAAATACCAAATATGCCATACTCCCGATCATACTGTTGCCTTGATTTAACTGGCAAAAGATTTTCGGTCGCTTTTATGGCCTCTTTCTCTTATATTTTGTGGAATTTCTTCCATTTTGAGCAAATCGTTCAATAAAAAATGCCAACTGACTAACTGATAGAAACATCAAAGTCAAACTTAACACCAGTCATTATCTACTTACGTATACAGGTACAGGTGCAACTTATTTTTATATTGCGAATAAATAATGTAATTAGTCATTGAAAACCTCTTTTTGGGTAAAACATAAAGCATTAGTATGCACCACGGGCTTTACTGGACTATAATGCCCATCAGGTCGAAATCTAGCCCTCGGGCTATTTTCGAGCTTCAGGGCATTATAGTCCTAGTAACGCCCTTGATACATAAATAGCTATTTTGTTTTTTAGCGATGATTCTGCTTTTTAAATCATATATATATTTTTTTTTTGCCAAAAATAAATTATAATTTTTTAATTTTCTCTTTTTAAATGTGACATAAGCTATTGAAAGTTTTTATAGTTTGATGGGCCTAAAAATGAGTGATCTTATTGGAATATGCTAGAATAAATATTAGAGAATAAATGATTCTTAGGCTGTTTTTTAAAAAGATTTTTATACGTCTGTTTTTATTATAAGATTTTAGAAATTCATATTTTAGTTTTTATCGTTAAGAAATGTGTTTAAATTACTTGTTTTTAAATTCTTTTAGAGATTTACTTAGACAATAAGAATGTTCGTTTTCTACTTTGTTTTTAGGTAAAATAGGTAAAAATGTGATTTGAAATTCTTTCACACGAGCTTTTAATATGACACTTGGGTATATGGTTTTGATATCGCTTTTATAGTCGTATTAAAAATCAGATCGGGATTATTTTTTCTGTCCCATACTTACCACTTGCCATCACAATGTAATAGTAGGTATAGATGGGTTCACATTTATTTCATTCTGAAAGTAATACCGCAAAGTACACAAAAAATGATAAAGTAAATAAACCCTTTTGTGAACAATGATTTATTGCAGAAAAAATATTCAACCCGACGAGTTTCTAGTTCCACGCCACGTGCCACCGGTTTTATGGCAAGACAGAGGCGAAATAAGAGGATGTTTTTAAGTACGTGACACGTGTTTTAGCAGAGTCTCTTTTTTATTTATTCAAAAAATATGAAATCAGGCTCTGTCAGCGCTTATGTGCCTTCGAAAAGGTTTGTTTACTTTATCATTTTGTGTGTACTTGGCGGTATTGCTTTCAGAATGAAATAAATGTGGACCCATCTATAGTACCATTAAGAATGCGCCACATGGGCCTCTTATATTTTTTTTCTGACTAATGCTACTACTAATCAAATTTTACTTTTAAAGAGCGATATGTTAAAACCAGAGATTTGAAAAATAGTTGACGAAAAACCTTTTAAAAGCTCGTATCGAAAAAGTTTTATTGTTAACTTTTATTTTGTTTTTAAATAAACTTAGAAATGTAAAACCCCATCATTCCAAAGATGTTCATGTAATGTTTAAATAATATAGTGGGATCTTATGACTATAACTATGTCCTATTTTAACTAAACACTTCCTAATATAAAATGTAATAGTAGTAGTTGTAGAATACTAGTCAAATGTTGCATGTTTTTAAAGGGGATTTTGTGAAACACCATAGTTGTCTGGTTGTTTTCCTTATTTGTAAGTTAAGGGCATATAAAGGAACTTTGTGAGCTAGTTTTATGTTCAAAGTTTGTTTATAATAAAATATTTGTAAATTATAACTCTTATTTTATTATTTTTAAATTGTATTTTGCTTTATTTTTTATTTGTAAGGCTAGCCGTTCGCACTATTATTCTTTTTTTTTTTTGTTTAATTGTCAATTTTCTGAATAAACTTTTTACGTACCCAAAGGCTTTATAGTTTTATTTATTTTACAATAACTATAAAAATATATACAGTGTGGGTCAAAATAAACTTGCACACTTTTTAACTAATCGCCATTTTTTATTTGTTGCGCCTTTTTCATTTTTAAAGGGCTAATGGGTACATATGTTTTCTCTAAGGTTTGCCAATTTTACACAAATAGATTTAGACAGGACCGGTCTTACGGGACTTTTTTCCAAAATAATGCATTTAACTTCACTGCAAAAGAAATTGAATTTATTTACAGTTAAGCTAATATAGAAGGAAAGTTTAAAAATGTAAATTCGGTGCTCATTGATAAGAAAAAAATCACAAAAAGTTTAAAGCAAATAAATCGACATGGTTGTCTTCGCGGCCGCCTTTGCTATATTTCTTTTATAATATGCCGGTTGATGCAGCTAGCTATCGCACTATGGGATAGAAATTATTTAAAATCGAGGTGCTTTTTACTGAAAAAATATGCATTATTACAAATGGTTTTTGGGAACCTAAAACTTATATGTTATTATAAATTTACACCCCCTTAACATTATTATTTTTTATTGTACGAAATAAACTAAAATATCACCTTTGTTGGTTAATTCGGTAGTTTTCTAATCAGTAATAGGATGATTACTATCTCATATTATTATGATATACAGCAGGGGTGGCCAACCGGTCGATCGCGACCATTAGTCAAGTCGATCGTAGCAAGGTCAAAAATATAAATACCTGAACCAGGGCCCTGCCTACCAGGTGGTGCAAGGCACCAGGGCGCAACGCATGTGAAAATGAAAGGCGGAAAGTCGGAGAAAGGGGCAGAAAGTGCGGGTGGTTGTTACAAATGATTGTGATTTTGAAAAAATGAGGTGGGGACTTGTTTTTTATTTGCTCTTCAAAAGTACTTTATGAGGAAAAAAGAAGATAATGGGAGTTGGGCGCTCTGTAAAGAAAGTACACAATCGGGGTGAACTGGGTGAAGACCTTTTTTCCGAAATGCCGAAATATGACATTGGTAGATCGAACTGGGTGTCGTCACTGAAAAGTGGATCTTGGGCCTAAACAAGTTGGCCACTCCTGATATACAGGGTACGACAATAGGTATGATTTTTTAAATGGAAAACCTGAATATTATATCACCACCAAAAATATCTTTTAAAAAGCTTTAAAAATATACCACATTTGATGTGTCTATCTCAGTTAGTTTCGGAAATATGACCATCCAAATCTGAAAAATAATTTCATATTATTCTTCGAAGCGTAATAGAGTTACATCTTTCCAACTTTCTTTATTTTTTAAAGTATAAAATAAATAAACACTGTTTTGTTTAGTAGATTCTGTAGAATCCATATCTTTTATCAGAATGCTTTTATCTTTTAGGATATACAGTGTAGGACAAAACATATTAATTTTTTAAACGAAAAACCTTGTAAATTATAAAAAAATCTTGTATCTGTCCTTACACCCAGAAGTAGCAAAAAGTAGCAAAGCAATTGTAAGTTCAAAAACTGATAAAGAAAAAGGTAAAAAATCCTTGACAAAAGTAGCGAGACTGCATCGGAAACACAACAATAGCTCTTATTATTTAAACTCTTTTACTTTTTTTAGTAAAGAATCTATTGAGTAGTCCATTACTTTGTGACAATACATTTTTACGTAGAATGTAATAAAAACACAAATTTAATTTGTTATTTTGTCACATATTTTTATATTGCTTTTGCGTTACTGCAGTTTCGACATACTATGTCATTTTCAAACGACTTTTAAAAAGTCGTTTGAAAATGACAATTGTGAATGGATCGTTGTTTTGACAGATATCGCAAAGCTGGGCGCCATTTTATAGACAATCAAAAACTTAAAAAATAAGGTACTCTTAGGCACCAATAGACATCAAAGTTTTCATCAATTTCAATCAAATTACCTACGTACATACATGGTGTCCAGTAACTTAACCGACAAACTTTGCAGGGCAATTCTACAACAGAAAATAAGAGAAAAACTTCACAAAATGAAGTTTTTTTTATTTTTGTTGTAGAATCGTTTGGTTAAGTTTGTCCGTTGAGTTACTGGACACCCTGTATGTATGTAGGTAATTTGATTGAAATTGAAAACTTTGATATCTATGGTGCCTAAACAGTGAGGTTTATCGACTTTAATAAAGAGTACCTTATTTTTTAAGTTTTTGATTGTCTATAAAATGGCGCCTCCAGCTTTGCGGTATCTGTCAAAATAAAAAATTATGATGTAAATAAAATTTAAGTTTTAGGTGTTTTAGTGCCCTCTGGCGGTATTAAAAAAGTAATTTTGTCTTAAAATTTTAGAATCTGCAAAGCTCGATTTGTGTGTCAAATACCAACTGAATTGGTTAAAAAATAAATGCAATATGGCGAAAAAACCAAAATAAAAATTGTATTTTGACGGCTTGTAACTCGAAAACGAATGACATTTTGAAAAAAAATTATATGAAGCTCTACCCTTATTTTGTCAAGTAGAATCACCCCCTAAGTTTTGTGATCGATTTTCGAATCATCCTGTATATAAAACTTCATTAAAAAATCTGTGGCGTACGTTTTTATCAAAAATATTGGCCATGGTGCCCACTGGGACGCCACTGGACCATACAATGGTATTCTGGGTAGAGCTTTTCAAACGCGTTATTACATTCAATAAGTGTCCCATATAACATTTTTGCCGGCGTTGTACATTTAATTTACTGGCATTGCCAACACTCTTTAATGGCAAGGCATTGGCAAAAAGGTATCAAAAAGACAGACGCGAAAGTGGCCAATTGGCCGTTATTAGGCCACGTGTTGGAGATAATGTGATGGCATCCGTCATTAATAATTTATGATGAAAAAATGCGTTTAGGATGATGGCATCCATCATTAATAAGTTATTGGCAAAAAAATGCGTTTAGGATAATGGCATTTATCATTAAATAAGTATTGCAAGTTTTATAAGTTGAATGTCCCAAAAGTTAAATAACATATTTAGAATTTTGTAATCAAAAAAAAATGAGAAGAAAATGCAGGAAAACTTTATCAATAAAAAATTACATAATATAAATTTTTATACCGTAACAACAAACCAAAAAAATAAAATAAAAAGTATGTAATAAAATTAAAAAAAGTTAGTAAATCAAAGGAAAACACTTTAAAATTGTAAGTATTTAAGGGACACTTACACTCAATTTTCAGATCCAAAACATAGGGAGAAATATTTTAAAGGAGTTAAATGTCAAAAAAAAACTATTAAATATATATAATTTTTTTATTAACACGTCTTTAAAACTTTCAATAAGGCAACTCCCTGATTTCATATAATTTTTTAGGTAACTACAAATTTAAAAGGTTTTAGACAAAATGTTTACAGCTCCTAACAGTCTACTTGAATAACCCGCCTTCTTGACTAGCCATCACCAACACACACTAATTAGGTAATGAATACACTTAATTATGTCTACTAAAAACTCTTTTCTTTAAAAAAGAAACTAAAAAGCTAGAAAACCACGTAGAAAACATTGCACAAAGCGGCCAAACAAAAGCAAGGTTCATCTGTCAAATTGTCAAATCTTGTATTTCGGCTAAGCGAGAAATTTGAATTTATCACTTTCGGTCGAAATCGTCGAAATTAACCTAGCTAATTTTACCATCATTTTATTTTTATTCTCTTAAAAATACATAATAAACATTTTGTTTGACTTAATTTTTATTTACATGATTTGTATCAATAAAATGTAAGGAAAAGGCCATTTCCTTTAAATTATGTAAAAAAACATAAAATAATGTTGTTTAGCCGCCACTATAAATAAAACAGATCAAAAAAATTGCTCGAATGTTAGTTAAATACCAATGTTAATAATATGGTTTGAAAAGTATAAATATGCGTTGAAGGTTTGCCTTCAAAAATCCAACATTTATTTGCCTGCAACAAAAAGGCATGCTTTATTTAATCAGGATTAGTATGCCGTCATTTTTGTATGCTTGCCGGCAATTCGCCTGCATTTAAAATTTATTGGCAATTGAGTGTTTATTTAGGGTTAACTTTTTAATGCGTATAAGATGTTGGCATAATATTGCCACCAATTGCCAATGCTTTACCATCAATGCCAATATGAAAAATGTATATTGCCGGCAAATAGTGTTTGCTGGGGTACCAAACTTTACTTAAATCGGCAAAAGGGCTTTAAAGATATTTAAAAATACTTACTTTTTTTTAAACTTTAACGTCCTATATCTCAGAAATGAAACAAGAGTCTGGACATACGTTTAGACTTTTTTTGTCATAAAAACACAGTCGTTCCGCAGTTAGGAAACACCCTGTATAATAGGATTTAAAAAAATGTGTTTTAAGGATTATAAGGTTATTAAAATACAAGTTATTCTTTAAGGATTTATTAAAATTTTGTACAATAAAAATATTCACATGAAAAACTATATTTAAAAACAACATTAACATGAAATAATTTAAATCGTTAATAAGTTAAATAGAACAATGATTAAAAATGCATTAAATGCGAAAACTACAAAAATCAGTTCCTTTAAAAAAAATATACAACAAAATTGGCAAATTCTACCAATAAAATTAATGTTAAGATTCTTTTTACAGTATACAATAACGTATTTAAAGCTGAATACAAAAAGCGAAAACATTAATATTTTCTTAAACAAAACACAAATTTACGAAACTAATGATATACACATAAAATAAAAAAAAATAGCCTATAAGAAACAAAAATCCAACCCGCACTATGCGTAAAAAAGATTTACTATAAATGAACATGTTCTGATGAATAACAGTTTTTTTAATTCTTTCAGTGGCGTTCGCGCGTGATTTAAAATAAATATATACAGTGCATTACAATTAAAACGAGCCACTCCGTAATAATTCTGTTGTTTGTACTTTTTAACAACACAAACATTAAAAATTCAAATAGTACAGGAAATAAAGGATTTTTACTGCAACATTCGCCAGTAGATATTTTTTTTACAAACAGGTGCAGTATGAACCTAAAAACACAAAATACTTACAAATATGGCGAACAAAACTGCCGCCATTTTGCTAAAAACCGTTTGGGCCTGTATCTCCGTAACCTTGCACTTGAGGCGTAAAATCATAAGGACCATTATTATAGACAATTAAATTTCCTATCTTTTTGGTTTTATACATTTTTTTGTATCACCTACCGTTTACGATTTATAAGATTATTACTATTTGTTTATTGAATTTTTACCGATATCTCTTTTAATAATTGTTTAAATAAATAATTGCTCATAATTAAACTTTTAAATCGATAAATTTTCTACAACTTTTATTTAAAACTTTGTTTCCTAAAATTAATATTTTCGAAGTTACAATGCGTTCAATGTTGTACTACCGAGTACAAGGTTAATAAGAACGAAGTATGCCTAGCGTGATCCGAGAATAGAAACCAAGGTGGTGTCAAAGAATTTTTGATATTAATGCGTAATAACTTTAAAAATATGAATTTTGGAGGAAGAAGTTTAAAAAAAGTTGTAGAAAATGTATCGATTTAAAAGTTAAGTTATTATGTTGTAAGTGTTTAAGTTGTTTAAACAATTATTAGAAGAGAAATCGTAAACGATAGGTTATACGAAAAAAATTGTTAAATAAAAAAGATAGAAAATAATTATATAATAAAGGTTTTAATAGTAAGCCTCAAGTGCACGGTTTCGGAGATACCGGCCCAAACGGATTTTCGCAAAATGGCGGCACTTCCGTTCGCCATATTTGTAGTATTTTCTGTTTTTAGGTTCATTACGTCATACTGCACCTATATGTGAAAAAAATAACTCCTGTCGAATTATGCATCACGGACAAATGTAACTCGCTCCCCATTGCCTGTTCTAAAATGTGAAGAGGGGTCAAGTGATACGTCTTCTTATACCAGTTTCTTTTTTTTTTAACAAATATTCCTATATGAAAAAACATAACAAATCTGGCAACACCTAGCAGATCTATACAACGTCTGTCAACTTATATTTCCCGATCTGACAACGTAGCAAATCAAATCTTTTAAAACATAACATGGGTTGGTTTAACCGTAAATGCCCTGCCTAATGGCCATTTTTAACGAAAACTATATACAAAAATGTACAACCTAAAATCAAAAACCGATTTTTAAAAAACGATTCTTTAAGCCAAAAGTTTAACCTAGTCGCTAAAGCGGTCCTTAATGTTTGGAAAAATCCGACTGTTTTGGTCCTTAAAATATTTCTTTTATTCCTTTACTTCTATACCCTGTATATTTATTATATTAATATACACATTCGAAACTGATAATAATAAAAATCGGTTAGCTTTTTCTATTGCCAGGATAAAATATTAAACAATTTCAACCTCTATACAGAGACAACAATGAGACGAGTAACTGTTCCTAACAATTTGTCCATTGTATTTATATCTTTCTGGTTTAACGCAAGTTCCAATAAATATGTCTTTGTCTTTCATCATGGCAGGCTATCGTAGATGGAGCAATCATCGCTTTGCCCTGGTTGCCAAGTTATCTACAATTTCTGCATGTAAACTTTAATGTCCTTTTTTGGCTCGCATCTAATTAAGGGAAAGAAAATATACCATGAATCGAATATTTTTAACTTGACAACGTTGCCGCAGGCAGTCACGCCGAAATGTTATTCGATATTTTTGTTTGATATTTTTCAATGGCCGATTTGTTTGGACAGTTTGTTTACATTTTCTGTTATTTATTGTGTGTTTCGTGTTTTTTACCTTTGATTGGACTTTGAATATCGACTTTTATTAGTGATCACGGTGTATATATTAAATTTGTGCTTTTCAACAGATAATTTAAGGTAATATTGACATGGTTATCTGTAAGAAAAATCTTTATGAAAACCAAATAAATGACATTTTTAATTAGGTGTGTGTAATTATTGAACTAAACCCCAATATTTTATATTAATAGGAAACAAAAACAAGTACCTAACATTAAGGGCAAAAATAGCACAGCTATATAATTTGAATTTGACGGGCAAACGATAAAGTCGACTCAAGCGCCATCTGCGTTTACCTTCCTTGAAGACAGACAAGGAAGGCCCAGCAGCTAACTCTCTCTCGGATAATTTATTTACATTTAGTCTCATTCTTGTCTCTGCTTTATACAGAAATAAGTAGAGGATTCAGATATCAGATATACAGTGTGTTTCTTTAATGTCTTCCCTCCCGAAATATAAAGTCGTCCATACCTTCACCCAGTAGAAAACGGCGGTGCTTAAAAAACCAAATACGTGATTTGAATGGCCACATTTCTGAAAGTCACTTTCTTAAAGATATTTTTAATAGACGTATAATATACAGGGTATTTAATTAAAAAAATATTTACTTTTTGTCATGCCCTGTGTATAATCATCAGTATGAGCATTAAAAAGATCTTTAAATGAGCTCTAAGAAAATACCTCATTACGTACATCTAAGTTTATTAGTTTCGAAAATATGGCAGTCCAACTCAGAAATTTGGGTAATTTTTAAACTACCTCCATTTTGTAGTAGGTGAAGATATTGACTTTATATTCTAGGAATATAAAATACTCGTGAGGAGCTATAAAATAATGTGCCACAATACCCCTTTTCTATTTCACTTTTTTCCCGAGATGACGCCCAGCAGAACTAACCATATACTGCGTGAGAATCATATGGCCTAATTTTTTTTCAGTTTTCAAAAACAACACCACTGATGTGTATTGCCAACAAAAATTTAGGGCCCCAAGTGTTTAACTTAAAAAATTATTCTCTAAAATTATTTAAGGTTTTTTAGAAGGAGGTGCTGGGCCCCTACTAACTGTCCCCCAATCTAAAATATCTTTGTCACATTGGGATTAATATCGATTAGGTTTAGTTAGACTCATATTCAACATGACACATCATTTTTGCTCTTAACACCTGCAGTGATCGATAGAATGACTTATGAATCAAAAGCTTGACCTGTATATTATTGTCTGATATTCTTGAATATAAAACTTAACGCTTTGACTTTTCTTAATCATGATCAACATGATTTTTCCTAAGCCACGTCTAGACTTGCAACAATTAGCCAAACATCCGTCCACACTAACCAACCTGTTTGCGCGCTCCTTTGACGCCAAAAAACCGACAAAACAAGTTCTGAATCACCGGCGGATCATTCGCCAAGCCCTTGAAACGAAGTGAATTCCGTCAACGTTCTCGTCCGTGGCGTGGAGCGGCACGACGAATTGTTGCAAGTCGCGACTTAAGCTGTACAACATAGATAAAGTTAACCGTGTTTTTTACTAACAGACATAGCTTAAACTATTAAATTGTAAAAATTAAAAACACTCGACCATTTCCAAAATCAAGAACCTTCTACAGTATACAGGGGAAGACGAAAAACTATACGTTTAATGACCTAAAACGGTTACAATTTTTAAAAGTATTTTTAACCTTAAATTTAGTCACTCTATTTTGTTATTGCTTAAAATTTAAATACATGTTTAAAACTACGTTCTTTTTAAATGTAAGGATGCACAGTATCTAAGACACGGGTTTGTACTTATCTCTATAAATAACAAAAGAAAGTAAATTCTTTAAAGGGTGTTGCGCTAAAAAAAATTAGTTAATTTTAAAAATTATATGTATACAGTGTGTCCAAGATAAAGATTCCAAGCATTGGAATCTCAGTACCTGTTGGAGATACAGCTTAGGTTAATTTAGAAAAAAGTTGTGTTTTTTAAAGCTTATTTACATGCCGTTTAGAAACTTAAAAGGTTTTATGGCCTGCTATGATATTTGGCAGAAACGGAAATTTGACTATATATATATACAGGGTGTACTTTTTTCGAGCCATATTAAAAAATAAAGTTGATGATGGTTTCTTGAAAACGAAACATCGGATATAAAATCTAAAAATACCATTATGTAGTAGCTAAAAAGTGCCAATGAAAAAGTGTTATTATATTTTAATATCTCTTTAAATAAAGTCAGAAAAAAATAAAATCGATATAGTCAAATTTTTGTTTTTGCCAAATAACTCAGCAGGCCATGAAAGTTTTTAAACGACATGTAAATAAACTTTAAAAAACACAACTTTTTCCTAATTTAACCTAAGCTGTATCTCCAATAGGTACTGAGATTCCCATGCTTAGGATCCTTATCTTGGACACACTGTATAATGTTCAAAAAAAAAAATAAAAACTAAAAATACTTTCAAGTTTTAATAAACTTTCTATAGGCTTTAATCCCTGGGCCATGAAATTGACTTCATGACAATAAGACTTTTAAAATCTTTTTGGGGTAGGCTTCCTTTTGACGAGTCTACCACGAATATTCATACCGCCATATATGGAAGCGGCGCGACACTTTAACCCAGCCCATGTTTAGGATGTCGGACTGGGCAAACGCGTCACTTTTTTGTCGGACAAGTTTACTACTATGTTTTACATGCAATTTTTAAATATTGTACCAAAAATCGTAAGTGTTTCAGTAACGAAACCTTAAGGCCCATTAACATGTTTTCGGTATCGGATTGGGCGGGCGATTGAGATTAACGTTTTATTATTAACCCTCTACTACATAACGTTCCCAAATGGGAACTTTTTAAATTTTATTCATTACCAAGCGAAAAAATGCTATACCTTAAGTTTCTACACCTGGAACTCTTACTAAAATCATCATTAGCATGTTACTATGGTGTATAGTCCCTAGATGTCGCTAGTTCTGCTTCTTTTTATGTCACAATCAGATGGTATAGAAAGTTGATGCATCCACTTGCTGCTCTGTTTTATTGACGACGATTTACAGACATGTGAGTACTTGAGGGCCTTATGTTATAAGTTTTTAATTGGAATGATGTTTTTAGAATGTTTTTTTCATGTAAACTATTTCATATTGCAATAAAATCGTATAAAAACATCCTTTTCTGTTATTGTTCCCGTTTGGGAACATTATGAGAATAAAGAACATTGCTTAATTTCTGTATTCTTTCCCGTATGGGAACAATATGTATATAAGTAAGAATATTATATTGTACAGCAATTGAGAAAAACGGCATATTTTTCATAAGCGCGGAAGTTTCTCGCAAATGAAACGAGTGACACATATGGTGTTTCTCGGTTAGAGAAGTGGCATATTATATATCATCCGTAGAAAAACATCGAGTTTTAGAGCACAATATTTTGTTTTATCTTTCAGAATGGACCCAGATCTTTTTCAACCACTGAGCTTGAAACAGTTTTACGGCCGTCAAACAAATCCAGTTGTTGACAAAGTAAGACCAATACCTAGCGATAGTGAAGATTCGGAGCTGTCTGATGACGAGTTGCACGAGGTTTTGCAATCAAGACAAGAGGATTCGGATACGAGTAGTTCTGATGAAGAATATGATCCAGAAGATTATGTACCCTTGAGCGTGATTCAGAAGAATCAAAAATATAAATCCCTTGAAAGCCTTAGTTGGAAAGAAACAAGAACCATGAGAGACGATGAAGATTCAAAATATTCCGGAAGTGATATTTTGCCTCAAAATATTTTAGAGCTGAATACACCCTATAAACTATTCTCATTTTTTATCTCCGAAGAGTTTTTGATTATGCTGCTCGCCAAAGTTGCATTTACAGTGTACAAAAAACCCAAATAAGCCGTTAACCACTAGTATTGATGAACTGCAGAGATTTGTAGGCATTCTAATATGGACGTCTTTGATAAAACAACCTACCACTAGAAGGCACTGGTCACCACACACACGTACTGCTCAAATCGCAGATGTAATGAGCATAAATAGATTTGAGAGATTGAAAAGCAATATTCATTTCACTGACAATTCTGAAATAAATAAGAAAGCCGATAAAATTGTGCCACTTATAAATGAAATCAGAAATGCGTGTAAGAAGCTTCCGATGGAAGAAAAGCTATCTTGTGATGAGCAAATTATTCCTTTCAAAGGAAGAATTGCAAACATGAAGACTTACAACCCTAAAAACCTCACAAGTGGGGTTACAAAATGTGGGTTCTATCTGGTGTTTCAGGTATGTCCTATAATTTTGAGCTTTTTGGAGCAGATGATACAGTTATGCTAGCTGATGAACCAAACTTTGGTGCCGCAAGTAATGTTATTATTCGATTATGTCGTGATATTCCCTCTAATATGAACCACAAAGTATACTATGACAATTATTTTTCCTCTTTACCACTTGCAGCTTATTTGTGTGATAAAAAAATTCTTTCAGTAGCTACCGTAAGACACAATCGGCTGAAGAATTTTCAACCAAAAACAGAGAAGGAAATGAAAACCCTGGGTAGAGGTGCTATTCATGAAAAATCTTCAGTTCTTGCCGGTACCGACCTACATGGTGTTCAGTGGTTTGATAATAAGATTGTGACTTTGCTATCGACATATTGTGGAACTGAACCAGTCACCAAGGCAAAGCGATTTTTCAAATCTGAAAATTGCAGAAAAGAAATAGACTGTCCTGACATTGTAAAGATTTATAACAAGCATATGGGAGGCGTGGATTTACAAGATTCTTTACTAGGCCTATATCCAATCAAAGTAAAAAGTAAAAAATGGTATCACAGGATATTTTATCATCTTATTGATGTAGCTGTAGTTAATGCTTGGATTCTTGATAAAAAATAAAAGTACAAACGGCTCAACAAGACCAGATCATTCCTCTTCTAACTTTCAAGACGGAACTTGCTATGCAACTTTGCAATAGGGGAGTTGGAAGTAGAAATAAAAGGGGACGGCCAAGCAATGACTCTCCTTTACCCAAAAGAAAATGTCAAGAACCAACTCCATGTAGAAACATTCAGCATGATGGATTAGAACACTGGCCGATCTGGACTATTGAAAGGGAGAGGTGCAAGTTTCCACGGTGCACAGGCAAATCTAGAGTCAAGTGTTCAAAATGTAAAGTGCATTTATGTTGTAATTCCAACAAAAATTGTTTTTTTACTTTTCACACGATTTAAACCTAAGGAATATTTTATTCAATACATGTTGTATACATTATTCGGAAAATAAATATTATATCAGCCACGTTTTTTTATATATAAAATTATATGACTGTAGATTCCTCCATAATGTTCCCATATGGGAACACAAAAAAAAGAACGCAAAGTAACAAAAGGTCATAAAAATTAAGTTTTTTACAATTACCGATTTCACTACAAAAACAAAATGAGTTTGAAAATATTTTTTTCTCAAAAAACAAAATTTTCGAAAAAATCATGCAATAGAGGGTTAATATCTTAAAAACTATTGAGTTTAGAGATACATATAAGCAACAAAAAAGATTGCGAAATAAGTGTTAAATTTAACTTTAAGGCTTAAGGTAGTGAAAGATTCCTACGAGTGGAATCTTCATCTATTTTATTTAATACAAAAATGAGATAAATGCCCCAATTGGTGTACTTTTCAGAGCTGAACTGAAACTCATCATTTTTAGGCCATTACTACATCTATAACAGAGTAAGGTAACTTATGAAAGTATGCATTACATTCAATTTAGTTTTTATTTATTTTTTTGCAAAACGTGGTAATATTGAAGTTTTTTTAAAAAGAAACACCCTTTAAAGTTTTACAGAAACTCTGATTGTCAATATATACATTTCTTTGCAAATTTAATGTATAACCCAATATTGTCCGTTCCTTTTTGATTTTTTATGGTAAGACATTTCAAAGTGCGAGATACAGATCTGAACGACATTTTTACCACACTTATTGTAGTTCACACAAAATAACTATTTTTTTTTCTAAACTTTATAAAAAGTCATATACACATCGTACTAGGTTAATGCTTTCAATTAAGTCCCTGTGTGTTGAACACTACCAGGTAAAGATAAGATAGAGAATGCACGACAGATTAACGCGTCAGTCACGCTTTGTCGTTGGTTTAAACCGTCTCGTTTCCACGCATTGGCAAAAATTGCCCATGAAAGTATTAAAGTGGCACGACGTGTTGAAGATATTGTTATAAAAGAAGAAGTACCTACCCAAGGTTATTTTATATTTATAAGGTTGCGACACATCCTCAACTTTTAGGCGGTTTGAGGTCGGGGACGCAAGGAAGGGCACTCCACGGAGAAAAGTTGGCAAGACTGAGTAAAATCAAAGCTAATGATCAATCCAGTTGCGTCTAGAATTTGCGAATTTCATTTTGCATTGTTTTGGAAGTGATATTTGTTGAAAGATGTAATTCCAAATTTTTTTATTGAAAGTAAAAGAATTTACAACTTAATAACAATTAAAAACTGTTGTGTAAACGGTTGTTCTACTAATACAATAAACTGTATATCCGGCACTGAACAACATGGCTGAAAAATGGGAGATGTGACGACATAACACGTGAAAGCAATATGGCCGAATGTCGCGATCCTATATAGATCGACTTTGGTACCTACCTATGTTTTTTAAGTCAATTTTAATAAATGTTTAACAAACATGAACATTCTTTGAAGATGGGACGCAATGTTATGTTTTTAATGAATTTCTTTTTGGACTTCCATTGCCGTTATTTCGATGGGTTTTTGACAAAACATCATAAGTGACTTACGTCAAATTTTACAGAAAACGATTTTTTCTTCTCATTGCGTTATTTTTAAAACAAAAACCGAGAACTGAAATAAAGCCGTGCACTTATGTATATACAAAAACTTTGTTTTAAAAATAACACAATGAGATGTAAACATCGTCTCTTGTAAAATCTGACGTAAGACACTGTTTTGCAAAAAACCATCAATGTGGTAATTGATACCCGACGTTTCGGATGGTATTTACCTCCAACCGTTTTCAAATGATAAGAGGGAAGAAATATGGATATACCCTGACGAGTAATTGTATCATACATCAGACCATACACATTGAATTTGCAAAGTAACGTATTTATACTCTACAAACAACATAATAAAAAAATAATCTTAAGATCTTTAAAATATATTAAATAAATCTATCTAACTCTCGACAAAATAATATATACAAAATAAAAAAAAGGGGGATGACTTAAAAACCATGCAATAATTTTTAAAAATCTTTTCTCACTATTCTATGTTCGATTAATGGTTTATGATTCTATAGGGTCTTTCAATAAGAGTGATAGTATTTTAAATATTACTGAAGTGGTAGCTCAGTTGTGGCCACTTAACAGTATATTTACTCAAAAATTGGGATGCCATCATCGGTACTCTGCGCAGGTTATACGCCACAAGTTTGTGAATGAGTTCTTACGTAAAGTTACCTAAAGTTAACTCACATTCAACCTTTTCCCCAGTGCGGAGTTTAATAACCTGCGCAGAGTACCTATGATGGCGATCCAATTTTCGAGTGAATAAACATTGTCTCCCCGTGGCCTAGTGGACAGAGCTGATCTTCGAAGCCAGAGGTCGACGGTTCGATTCCCAGCGGGGAGACATATTTAGGTAGTAGTTATTTAAAAAATAACGACCGTGGTGGCACTACCGCGTTGTCTAAAAGGTGCTGTGAAATGCAACTGCATGTTTCAGTGCTTGGACAACGTTGACGGAACAGGGGAACGATGGGTTAAATATCAAATAACCCGACACCCACGGTACTCTGGTATTTAGGCATAGACCTTCGTGGGATGTTAAAAAGAAAAAAAAACATTGAGTGGCCACAACTGAGCTACCACTTCAGTAATATTTTTTTATTACTATCAACCTATCGAAAGGAGTCCAACGCTGTATAATAAGGAGGGCCAGCCTGGGCATCTTAAAAATGGTCAGAAATACGAAGTCGATTAAATGGGAAAAAAGTTGAGGTTTTATGTGCCCAACAATATGCAGTTTAAAAGTTTTAAAATTCCGAATATTTCCGGAGATATCCGGAAAAAACCAAAAATTTGAAATATGTTTTATTTTTTCCTGGTCTTGTTAATAATCGGAGTTTAAAATAAATACCACTTTTGCATTGCCACTTTTTGTGCTCTATCCAATAGTAAAGTTTTATTTAAAATACGAAGTTTTTTTTGTAGGACCATTATCCACTTTATTTTTCTTAAATACGGTCCTCATATTCTAATATCAGAATTTAAAAGCCGATTTTAATACAAATTCAATGATGTATCACACATTAGGATTTAATCCTAATGCGGACCTGTATTTCTAGAAATTAAAAAAAAAAATAAATAACTTAAGCATTTTAAATTAATAAATTACTGTAATAAACCAAGTATAACTTAACAAAACTCACTTAGCATCACTAACTTACATTTTTTAAATACGGTCCTGATATTTTAATATTGAAATTTCAAAGCCAATTTTATTTTGAATTAACAATATAGTTTAACCGTAATACGGACCTGTATTGTACAGAATTATACAAAAGGGGGTTTTGTTAGGATAGGCTTGGTTTATTAAAGTAATTTATTAATTTAAAATGTAGAGTTAATTATTTTTTTTTATTTCTAAAAATACAGGTCCGCATTAAGATTAAATCCTAATGTATGATACATTATTAAATTTGTATTAAAATCAGCTTTTAAATTCTAATATTAGAATATCAGGACCGTATTTAAAAAAATAAAGTTGATGATGGTTCTACGAAAACGAAACGTCGATATTAAATAAAACTCCACCATTGGATAGATCAGAATAAGTGGCAAAGGAAAAGTGCTATTTATTTTAAAATCCCATTATAAATAAGACAAGGAAAAAAACAAATTTCCAATTTTTCGTTTTTTTCCGGATATCTCCGGAAATATTCGAATTTTAATAGCTATTTACGTTACTAGACCGGAAAATGGTATTTTACGGGTCGACGAAAAACATTTACAGGGCGAGCCGTAGGCGAGTCCTGTAGTTTTGAGGAGACCCGTAAAAATTATTTCCGGTCGAGTATCGTACATAATTTTTTTTTAATTGACCGGAAAAAAACTGTGTAAATTTTTAGTGTTATATTTAAACGACAATAAGGACGCTGCTTCAATTATTTCATCTGGATTTTCCATGTCTGACTCCATTTTGGCAAAATGATGCTTTCTTTACTTTACAATATCTTGAACTGTCAAATAGTAACAATTGAACTCTGACAATTTTTGTCATGGCTAACAGGATTTTTTGATATCAGGGACCGGAAAGTAAATGAGAGACCGGAAAGTAAACTAGGGACCGGAAAGTAAATTAGTCCTGTAAAATAGCATTTTCCGCTTAAAAATTGAGTGGAAAATTGAATTTTCCGGTCAATTAAAAAAAAAACTTTTTAAACAGCATATTATTAGGCTCATAAAACCTCAATTTTGTTTCCATTTAACCGACTTCTAATTTCTTCCCATTTCCAAGATGCCCATCCTGGCCCTTCTTATGTTGGACACGGTATATAGTAACACCTAGAAATTAAAAAAATATATGGATTAGAAACCGAGAAATCTCTATTTGAAATACTCATAATAGAGACATTTTGCATCTCTTATTTTGCAATTTCTTTGTGGTTAACGTTATTCTGAGACTGCGCAGTAACGCAAACATGATCCGTTATCGTTATTGGTAAACTGCGTGGTTGCCGAATTGTAGAATTTTTAATATCAATTATTTAAGAAAGTTGAAATTTTAATACCGTATTAATTAAAATATCATTGATACATAGGCTCTAATTAGCGAAAAATCCATAGCAGTAAGAAAAATAAAATAGTGTAAAGAAATTAAAACGGACTTGCATTTTTAAGGATGTTTTAAATCAGTAATTAATTTACATGCTACAATCTGGCACACTTGCTTTTTATTCTACTACCAAACCTAACCTTTTTTTCTTATTCTGTATTGTTTACATCTACTTTTAAAAACAAAATCAAGAGAATTGTTTGCATATATTAAAATATCAATATATAACTTATGGAGAATAAAAGTAAGTACTACTTTAAAATCGGTGAACCATAGGCAAAAATAAGGTTATGTGTCGAAAGCGCAGATGCAAGATATATTTCTTAAAAGAGGCTGCAAAATCTCTGTCTAAAACTGCTGCCGTAATCGTTATGTTTAATAACGATAACCATAAGGAGGCCAAAAAACGTCTGTTATTTTAAGAGGTGCAAAATGTCTCTAATCACTCTTATTGAAAGATCCTATACATAAAGGTACGAATGTGTCGACCAATCTTTAAAAATTATTGCACGATCTTAAAATAAAAACAATAAGTTGTATCGCTATGTTTAGAATATTATAACACTGGCGTTCTCGCTTACGAAATATATTTTTATATATTATATAATATATAGCAGTCTTAAATTTGAGAATCTCTAGGGTCAAATTTACTATACACTAGTAAATATTTTTTTTTTAATTTTAAAGAGGATTTCCATTCAATTACCACAACAGACTGTTAAATAGCTGAGACAAAGTAGTATTAGTCCCTGGGCCAGTATGAAATTAACTTCATGATAATAACATTTTTAAAACCTTTTTTGAGAGGTTCATTTTGACGAGTCTACATTGAATATTCATACCGTCATATATGGAAGCGGCGCTTTAGCCCAACCTGTCAATTTTGACATGGTTCGGGTGTCGGACTGGGCGAACGCGTCACTTTTCTTGTCGGACAAGTTTCCCATAATGTTTTACATGTCTTTTTTAAACATTGTGCCGAAAATCGTAAGGGTTACAGTTACGAAACCATAAGACTCATGGACAGAGGCGGCTCGTGGTAAAAATTTTAAGGTGTTCTGCAATTTTTGTAAAAAAAACAATATAAGAAAAAGCTTACCTATTTTTTGTAAATTGGGTCTATCCTACGCTCTTTTCTGCTTGCAAATTTTGTAATTACTTTTTCATTAAAATTGTCTATTTTAGAGGTAAAATAATAAGTAACCAGGGAAAACAGTATAAAGCATTTTTTTGTTACATCCACAAATCCATTTATTTTTGCATAAATGTCTCTATTTAATTTGCGTGTATAACTCTTTCCTCTACTTACACCAGCGTTCTCATTTTCTTCATATGAATATTTAAAAAATTTCTTCTCATTAATTAAATTGAAGACCACTTCCATTGTACACACTTAATAATAACTATTGTCAAAAATACACAATAAAAACCACATGCAATTTATTATTAATGTTTTTAACTCCAATGTCCAACCCGCTGTAAACTAGAAAGTCGCGTAAAAACTCTATACAATAAAGTTTACACCGCGCTCCGCTGGACAAACTGCAGCGAATTCTTCAGGTTAAATTACGGCTTTCTTTTAGGCTGTAATGATTGGCAAGGGGCAGGCGGAGTGCAGCGGGGGTGTTCGAACGGGCTCGTAGAGCCCCGTCATGTGGCCCAAATAAATAATAATTCAGAGCTTCAGCGTGAGTCGGTAGGTTATTCCACTGGTCAACTATTGACGTGCGCTGGAGCGCGTTCGTTTATTAGGTCGAGCACAGGCATAAAGACAGCAAAATTTAAAAGACTGTATGGCAGAGATAGATAGATAGCAATCTACACTACGACATCTCAAATAATATCCAAATTTAGTCATGCCATTACTGTGAGGGCGAACGCATAATATTATATTATTTGCTTTTTGGTACCTAACTATTAGAAAATATGTTAGTTAGGTAGATTACGTCACTATTTATTTTTTATTATTTAGAGTTTTTTTTTGGGAGCTCTGCAGCACTGCAGCACTTATGCACTAGCCGCCACTGCCCATGGACATGTTTTGGGTATCGGATTGGGCGGGTTTCGTAACTGTAACGCTAACGACACAATGTTTAAAAATTGCGCGTTTGCCCAGTCTGGTACCCGAAACATTTGACATTGACAGGCTGGGTTAAAGCGCCGCTTCCATATATGGCGGTATGAATATCCATGGTAGACTCGTTAGAAGGAACCCCCTAAAAATGTTATTATCATGAAGTCAATATCATTATTGGCCCAGGGACTATATTTTTTTACAATATACCTCTATGCATATTTGGGAATTAAAAGTGCTAAATTTTATTTTAGTTTATTATAAAAAGATGTGGTATGGTATGGAAACCCTCATGGTATATTAATATAATTAATAAATATATAGCCCTAATATAAAGCTTGTATAACTCACTTACGATACGGACGAGTCGGTGGACATGCAGCGGAGTAAAACCGTTGGGTCCAAGTTCATCCTAGATGCCAAAAGATAATTATCATCCCCTATAGGCGCAGCCCTGTAAAAAAACGTTAATAATTGAAAAAGTACTAAATTGTAATAATTTCTTATTATCTTTCTTTGCCACTCATGGTCTAGAAACTGTCATGCTCTGCATTCTCATAGTTATGTTTTTTAGATAAAACCTTATTTTTATGAGAGATATCGAAAGAATAGATTTGCGCAGAGTTGTCTGGAAAAATGTAGCCATAAGTATCTTAAAAGGCCTATTCATATACATCACTCACGACTCAGTGCTGCGTCAGTTACGTCTTCGTCTGGAGTCAGAATGCCTGATGTAGATTATTGACGTCTATTCACACATATCCGTCAGTCGACAGTCAGTCATGCTAGTACGCTTTTACAATATTTTGGAAGAAGGTCAGTTTTACGAACGGTGAAGAACTAGCCATAGTTCTCATAGCTCCCTAATGTGTTTATCTCCTTCTTATAATTTATTAATTATGTATTTTGGACTTTCTACTTTAATTTCTTTTCAATCTTAGTCCAAATGTCGTTTTTTTCGGCAGCTGTTTTCATTTACTTTGGATGATAAATCATATAGCATGAAATAACTCTAATTGCTGAATACTTCAATGATCAAGCTTATCAAGCCTGGCAGATAACGCACCTAAACCTTAAGGTTTATTATAACATTGCTTTTGTTCATTCAAAGCAACTGATCCGATAGAAATTAGGGAAAGAATAAAAAGGTATGTAAGAAACCATCTGCAGGGCCTGATGGTATTCCGGGTAAAGCCTTGAGTGATATAGCAGATACAATATGTCAAGGGTCAATATCCAAGTGCCTTAAAATCTAAGTTGTCCCAATTTTTTAAAAAGAAAGGATGTTCTGAACAGGCATCACGGTACAAAGCCATCAGAATACAAAATCAAATCGGTAAGTGTTTAAACTAGTTTTTAGCAGCAGACTGGTATGGATATTTAATGGCTAATGATCTACTGTAGATATTGACGTGGACGAGAATGGCATTTGATCGACAATTATATCCAGAAACTTAAAACAATGTTCTAATAAGGTCACAGATGTCCATTATTGAAATGTCTTAGGTGGTGTAAGCAAAAATGGACTTACAGCTTCAAGACAACTTATACATTTTTGTCCTAAAAATAAGTCAACGGATGCAAGTCTCCTACTAAAATTAAATGGAAAATCTCTTGGTCAGATCAATATTAGAGACGTTCGAATAATTCGATTTATTTTCGATTTATTACAAATTATTGTAGTAATCGCGAATTTTCGAGATATTGAATTTAGAATTTGTTATGCGTGATATTTAAATATAAATTTGACAATTAATAACATTTTATTTGAACAAAAATTTAATTACATAAAATAAAACAATTATGAAAATTAACGACAAATTCTTGTTGTTTAAAAAATAAAAATGAAACTGAATCTGGTGATACTTGAAGTTCGTTTATCAAGATACAATATCACCAGCAATATCATTATCATATATTAAAAATATAAAGAGGATAATATATATATATATATCGAAATTTTTCCAATAATTCAAAATTCCATATATTCGATTCGATCGATATTCGCACACCCCTATTTAATTTCTTTTTCATTCTTAGTCCAAATGTCGTTTTTCGCAACTGTTATCATTTACTTTGGATGTGATAAATCATATAGTACAGAAATAGTGTCTTACCAGTGATCGGCGAAAAAATATTCATAATTTTTTAAAAAAATTAGTAATATATGTACGCTAATTACTAATTATTTACAACAATTGATAATATTTTCTCACTTATTACAAATTTTTTAAAAAACCATTAGTATTATTAAAATCCTTAACGAAAAAATCGATACTGCCAATCACTGTGTCATACTTATTCAATAAGTTTCTTGTCATCCATTCTTTTTATAAAAATTCTATACAACACCTTCTGTGGAAAAATATTGTTGTCAACACCGTGATGGAACGAACACATAAACAAGACTGACAGTCCAAGACGTGACTGGGTCTGACATGTGTAAACATGTCAATGTTAAAACAACATAAGAAGTTTTTTTTCACTGAGACTGATAGAACTTGACGGATCAGGACTAAGACGTGACTGATGTGTATGAATAGACCTTAACTGATTTATCACTAATGCTTTGTTAGGTGTATAAATCACAAAGACACTTACAAGCTTCCGTATTTGGTATTTCTATCCAACGTCCTCTTGTAGATCCGATGCTGATGCTCGATTTTAAAAGCTACCTCTCTTAGCTGTTTTAAAACGTCACAAATTGCCGGATCCCGTTCTTCCAGAACTTGTATGTACCTCTCCAAATGCTGTATGTGACTGATGATTAGCGAATGGACGCGCTGAAGGTCTCTCTCTGGATCCAACGTCATGTGGTAGTTGTTGCTGTCGACCTGAGAGACTTCACTACAGCCTGGCGCTAACTCGTTTGGGGATTTACAGCTACAAAAAAGGGAATATCATCATAGCTCTTGCTAATCACCTTTAAGCAGTTCACAATTACTTCACTGGAAATAATACTAATATTAAAGCTGGATTTATAGATTGACGTTTCTGTTTCTGTTTGCCATTTGACGTTTTCACCGGGGTATACACGGTCATGCAAAACTGTTACATCTGTCAAAAAGCCAAAGCTCGCGCGCAAATTTGACCGTGTGTATTAAAAACTGCCACATCTGGCTTGGCATGCGACTCGATGTCCGAGTTTGATTTTTCGTGGCGCGCGTCGTGCAAACTTGTGCAAGTGTAGGACATGTCAGTTAACGTTTCAGTTTAGGGACGTCGTTTACGGGGTTATATTGTTGGTTTTGAGTTAACAAAATGGCTCTTTGGCACCAGAAAGATGTATTGCGTGATTTTATAGATAAGTACCAAGGTTATCCATGCTTAAAGTTTAAATAAATAAATAGAGACAAAAACCAACACCATAAATAGGCAAACTTATACCTATTCATATACGCAACGAGAGACAATACGTCGGCGATCAAAAATAGGTTAAAAGCACGACTTAAAAGCAAGGTTGGCAGGATATATTATATCATGATAAATATCACGATATATATCGCGATATTTACTCCGATAAATATCGAATATATATCATATTATTTTTTTTTTTCAAAAAAAATAACCTTAAAAACATCTGGCAACAGTACTTCATAATAGAGCTTTTGGCGGAGTTCACGCCCCCTCAATTTATATTATTCCCCTTTTTATTCTTTTCCGTTTTAGGCGATTCACAGATAGCGAAGTTCCGAGTTCGCGGTTTGTCCTTTCTTTCTTTCTTTTTCGTTTTCGGGAATTCACAGACAGTTTCTCGGTAAATCACTGAACGTTGATCTCAATATAAACATTCGCGTTAGGGCTTTTTGTTTGACCCAAAGTCGGTCTATATAGGGTTGCGACATTCGGCCATAATGCGTTGACGTCATATCTCCCATTTTTCGGCCATGTTGTTCAGTGCCGGAGTTATACAGTTTATTGTATTAATAGAACAACCGTTTATACAACAGTTTTTAATTATTATTAAGTTGTAAATTCTTTTACTTTAAATAAAAAACATTTGGAATTACATCTTTCAACAAATATCACTACCAAAACAATGCAAAATGAAATGTGCAAATTCTAGACGCCACTGGATTGATCATTAGCTTTGATTTTACCCAGTCTTGCCAACTTTTCTCCGTGAATTGCCCTTCCTTGCGTCCCCGACCTCGAACCGCCTAAAAGTTGAGGATATGTCGCAACCTTATAAATATAAACTAACCTTGGTTTGACCAAAAGCTCTGTTGTCGGTACTTAGTACTTAGTTCTTGTTAGTTTATTTTTCTTCATTTAGTTCATTTACCAGGGTGACATATTAAAGGCTCAAGGTTAGGCTCATCAACAAAGGCTCACTTCTTATGTTAACATTTAAAATTGATTAAATTCATTTATTTCACCTTTTTGACAAAACTATCAAAATTATGATATATATCAGATATATATCCGATATTTTGATATTTATATAAATATCATGATATTTACCAACCTTGCTTAAAAGCATACTTACGTAATATAATTTTAAATTCTTTATGTAACCACCTAAATCAATTTTGTTCAGGGTTTGTATCATAACCTAATAGGTGTCAAACAGATTCCTTATAGTTTTTTCAAACGGTTTTTTTCGTGATTTTACTGTGGTTTAACTGCTCTTTATTATGTGTCTAATTTAACAATGGATGCAATTTTGAATCCAATGTTTTTAATAATAATTTTTTAGAAAAAAATGGTACACCACTGCATTTTTCTAAAACAAAAATATGTTTTACGATTCCTATTTAGTTTGTAACAAATTTGATTTTGTCAATTTTGTTTAATCGATGTAAGGTTTTCCCATAAATAAATAAAAACCATTTCTCAACATGGTCATTTCGTATAACTATCATCATTTATTTATTCTTTAATTAGATAGAGAATTGACCATGTCAAGAAATGGTTTATTTATTTGCGCAAAAACCGTTCATCAAATAAATTAAATTTGTTTAAAACTAAATGGAACTTTTAAAAATATTTTTATTTTAGAAAAATGCAGTGGCGTACCATTTTTTCTTAAATAATATTTAACTTAAACCCCTCGTGAACAATACTGGTAATTTTTTTCCTATATGCCAAAATATGTCTTCTACTGCATAGGAGGTGTCAGGTGTCCCCCAAATTTTGTAAAAATATCAGAATTGATATAAAAGTTATAACAAAAACAGGATAACTTTTTAAATTTTAAACACCCCGTAGTTCAAAAACTAACACAGTTAAGACATAATATGTTCCTATGAAGTTTTTTTCATTAATTTCATTGAAGAATCCCCTCTTAAAGTTTGTCGGTAGAGTTACTGGACACCCTGTATAATAAACCATTCCCCTAACACCCCGTATATTCCCAATACTCACCACATCCATTCTCCATTAATGAACGCCGACGGATGATACTTTTTCAACCGGTTCGCATTGGTCTGGCAAATTTTCGTCAGTAAATCCACCCACTCCTTTTCCTCCACGCAGTTAGCTGCCTGTACATACAACGCTCTCTCTGGCTGGACGATTTGAAACATGTTCTTCATCTTGAAAGATGTTTCAGCTAGC